>LPNX010679387.1:163773-257844 GCA_001517045.1 Pseudotsuga menziesii
GTTCGCACAAAATCCAATGGGAAATTTAATTTTCCACATTACTTCTTTAACAGCGTTACTTTGCTGCTCCATAAACATCCATGGAATTGTGTTTATATTAATTGGGTCTTCATTGCTATGAAATTGAATGACACCTTTCATTGCATGGTTTCCTTCTTGAATCTCTTTGCAAAATTTCATAATTGTATCTTTCTTGCTCCTTTGCTCCAGTAGTTGCCATAATGTTTCAGTCGCATTCTTTCCAATATTCATTGTATCAAATAGATGATCAATTTGTTGGTGCTCATAGTAGGGCAACCTACTGAATTGTATAGGATAACTTTTCATTCCTCGTGGAATCCCATTAATTCCTTCATGATCATGAAGGAAATAATGAATATTAGTTTATAAATAGATTATAGAAATCAATTATGGCCACTATAGTAAACAACTCACAATAAAAAATAAAATACATAACAATCCATATATGATGAACCAAACATACCATTCTCTGTGAGGTGTCATTCTCCATGGTTTTAATGCAGTCTCTTGCTTCCCATTGAAAATATTTCTTCCAGTTGTTCTATACTATTAGATTTTAAACATTAAGCTAGCATATCATTAGGATCTTTAACTGAGAGAACAACAAGCACAACAATCAAACACAAGAGACAATGAACACAGTGTTTTTCCTCGAGGAAACCATAAATGGAGAAAACCCCGCAATTTCCTTAGAGATAGAATCAGTACCAAATTGAAACCCAAAAACAGTAAGACAAGCTCCCGACAGTTGTAAGCTCTTTCCTCTTGCCCCAGTGTCTTTCTCTTCCTCAGCTACGTGCTACAACTGAGTGTGTATGAGATGTGTGATAAATAGAGAGATCACCTCTCTATTTATACTAATTCCCGACATGACTAAAACCCTACTAGGGCCAACCTCACTAGGAGATTCTAATAACCCTAGTGCCCCAAAACTGCGAGGAGTTTAACCCTTAGACAATAGGAGGGTTACCCACAATGACTTGACATGACTTGTTTACATTATAGATCCTCCCGATAGGAACATCAGGTCATGACATGACACAAGAACATCTTGGAATAAACATCGAGTTACAATAGATAAGAAATACAAGTGAATGCATTCTGAAGTTACAATTACATCAACACTCCTCTTAAATAGGAAGGTATTCTCTCGACACAATTTTCATCACTGGTCTTCTTCTCTAGATCTTCTCATCATCTGCATCTTCAAGTCATCTTCGTCTTCAAGTATTCAAGTCATCTTCGTCTCTAGATCTGTATCATCACTCGATCTGGATCATCATCACTGGATCTGGATCATCACTCAATCTAGATCATCTCTGGAGCATCATCTCTGGATCATCAATACTGAATATTCACAGGTGCTATCTCATGATTCTTCTCGTCACAGGAAGTTCTATAGAGCTAGCCCTTTTTCATGTTGGATGTAGGCCTAGTCACCATGTAGGTCTTCCTCAGTGCTTATATCTCACACTTAAGTCAGAATGGCCCTCCTAGCACTTACATCTGATCATGTAGGAACTAATGCTATAATCATATCAAAGAGGCAACGCCCAACACTCACATCTGACCATGTGGTAACATATCCCACAACCCTGTTGGTAACATAGCCCACAACCCTGTCAGAAAGGCCCAACACTTACATCTGATCAACCAATGATCGAAGAAAGGCCTAGCACTTACACTTGGCCATGCGAGGAACCAATCCTCCATGCCAAAAGGCTCCTGCACTTAGATATTATCAACCAATGATCGAAGAAAGGCACTACACTTACATCTGATCAACCAATGATCAAAGAAAGGAACAACCCTTATATCTGATCAACTAATGATCGAAGAAAGGATCAGCACTTATATCTGATCAACCAATGATCGAAGAAAGGCTCTGCGCTTACGTTTGACACATATGAGCAACCAATCCAAAAAGTATGTTTGAAAAGGTGTGCACTCACATCTGATCCTATAAGAACCAATCCTACAGTCATATCAGAATTGACCCCAGTCCTAGACTGAGCTACCTAGTAACTGACCAGGTGCCTCCATTCTCTAGGAGAATGGCAATTGCCCTTACATCTGTCCTACTCAATAGAATGGCCAGCACTCATATCTGACATGGAAGGAACCAATCCTTTACCATGATAGAATGGCTCAGCCCTTATATCTAACCTACTCGTCAGAATGGCTATGGATCTCAGCACTCATCTCTGACATGGAAGGAACCAATCCTATCACCATGACAAAATGGATCAGCCCTTACATCTGACCATGGAAGGAACCAATCCTCTCACCATGTCAGAATGGCTATGGGCCTCATCACTTTCCCTTGGAGGAAACCTCGATCTGGAGAACACCAAGCTTCTCCTTGAAGTACTCAAACTTCACCCTAGCCAATGGCTTCATCAATACATCAGCTATTTGTTCCTCCATCGCAACATACTGGAGCTTCACTGCTCCCTTCTACACCATATCCCTGATATAGTGATACTTAATCTCGATATGCTTCGACTTGTCATGGAATACTAGATTGTCTGACAACTTCATGCAACTATGGTTGTCATAATGTATACAAGTAGCATCCATATGGAGATCAAATAAATCGGACAGTAGCTTCTGCAGCTAATCTATGACATACTCTGCTTCAGTTGTACTTAGTGCCACATAGGTTTGCTTCCTGCTAAATCAAGAGATCAGACCTGATTCCATACTAAAGCAACAACCTGAAGTGATTTTCCTATCGATGGCATTGCCTATCCAATCTAAATCAACATAAACCTCTAGGTTAATCTTCTGATTCACCTCATACTTGATCCCATAATCAATTGTACCCCTCAGGTACCTCAAAATGTGCTTTGCAACAATTAAGTGAACATGTCTCGGATCTGTCAAGAACTGGCTCAAGGTGTTCATAGGAAAGAAAATGTCTGGTCTTGTGTTCATCATATAAATTAAGGACCCAATCATCTGATGATACATCGTGGCATCAACCATCTCTGATGAAGCATCACTCAATAGCTTTAGGTTCAATGCCATAGGTGTGGTCATAGCCTTCTAGTCCATCATCCCAAACCTCTTCAGGATCTCTACTGCATACTTCCCTTGTCCGAGGGAGATTCCATCCGTATTCTGCCACACCTCCATACCTAGAAAATAATGCATCATACCTAAGTCCTTCATTTTGAACTCGGCAACAAGCTTTCTCTTTGTATCAGTAATCAACCCATCCATACCTGTTACAAACATATCATCTACATATAGTAGAAGCATCACTGGGTTTCCATCTTCAACCTTGTAGTAAAGGTTGGAATCTGCTTTACTCTTGGTAAAGCCCAAACTGGATAGAAAGTTGTCAGTTCTGTCGTACCATGTCCTAGGTGCCTATTTCAAACTGTACAGGGCTTTCTTCAATCTACACACATGAGACTCCCTATCATGTGTCTCAAAACCAAGTGGTTGTTCTACCTACACTTCCTCTTCCACTACACCATTCAAGAAAGCAGTTTTGACATCCATTTGGTGTATCTTCCATTTCATTACTATAGCCAAAGTAAGTACTGTTTTGATGGAAGTGTATCTGGCCACAGGAGCAAACGTTTCTTCATAATCTATTCCTTCCTTCTGTGAGAAGCCACGAGCCACAAATCTTGCCTTATATTTTTCAATGCTACCTTTTGCAGCATTCGTGATCTTGTAGATCCATTTGGATGTTACAACTGACTTCCCTTCTGGTCTTGGGACAACATCCCAAACATCATTCTTCATGATCAATTGATACTCTTCGATCATAGCATCCTTCCATCCTTTCTGTTCTGTCGTTTCTTCATAGTTGGAAGGTTCTTTATTTATAACATCACATAGTAAAGCTACATATCTGGAACAAGATCTGGTTCTCTTTCTTTCTCTATGATTCCCTTCTGGAGCCCCATGTCTTTCCGCACCTTGGATAATTTATCATACCCAAGTAGGTTTCCTCTTGTGAGGATTCTTCTCCTGAAGTGGATCTACAGGTCTTTGTGGTTCTTCAAATTCTCAATCTTCTTCTTGAATTTCTTCATTCATGGTTGTATCATGAATTCTGGGTGCTTCTGCTTCTTCAGTATCTTCAGTAGGTCTCTTCCTGGATTTGTTGTAAGCTATGACTTCATCAAATGTTACATCCCTACTGATGTCGATCTTCTTGTATCCTGGGAAGTATATTCTGTAAGCCTTCTAGCTTTCAGAGTATCCCACAAATATACCCTTCTTTCCTGAAGGATCTAGTTTTGTTCTCTTTTCTTTCGGTATGTGTATGTACACTAGACAGCCAAATATTCTGAGATGGCTGAATTCTGGTTTCTTTCCGGAGAAGACTTCTTTAGGAGTCTTTTTCTCGAGTACTCTGTGTGGAGTATAGTTATGTACATATACCATTGTTCTGGCTACTTATGCCCATAGATGCATAGGAAGATCTTGATCATGAAGCATTGCTCTTGCAGCTTCCATGATGGTTCTATTCTTCCTTTCTACAACCCCATTCTATTGTGGATTGTAAGGAGTGGACAACTCCCTCTTAATCCCTGATTCTTTGCATAAGTATTTGAATCCATTTGAGGTGAATTCTCCACCATTATCTGATCGAAAGGTCTTGATCTTCTTTTCTGTGTGATTCTCGATCAAGGCTTTGAATTCCTTGAACTTGCTGAAAACTTTATCTTTGTTCTTCATGAAGTAAATCCATGTCTTCGTAGAAAAGTCATCAATGAAAGAAACATAGTATACATACCCGCTTAGTGAGCTTGATGACATTGGTCCGCATACATCAGAGTGGATGATTTCCAAGATTCCTTTAGCCTTGCTCTTGCTACTTGGAAATGTCTTCTTTGTATTCTTTCCTTTAGCACATCCTTTGCAGAACCCTTCATGTTTTGCTTGAATTTATATAAGACCTTCAACAACTTTGCTTGCAAGTGGTAGTGCTCTGTAATGCACATGTGTAAGCCTTCTATGCCAAAGTTCATTTGGCTCTACTATGTCATGGACCATATCTTGTTCTAGATGGCTCTTCAGCTTGTATAAGCCTCCTTCTTGTTCTCCAATCACTATTGGATTATCAATAGTCTTTCCTCTTGGCCACATGATGACTTGGCCATATACAAATGCAACCCTCATACCTTTTGTATCCAATGCCCATATGGATTGAAGATTCTTCTTCAATCCTGGTACAAACAAGACATCTTTCATTTTTATAGATTTTTTGGAGTCTAGATTGTAGGAGGATTCACCACTACCTTTTATGGGATATTGGCAGTCATTCCCAAGCTTCACCTTATGGGGTGAATTATGTTCAGATAGTTTCTCAAAGGATTCCTTGAAACTTGTCATGTTCTTGGAAGCCCCACTGTCAATAAGCCAATATTTGCTTCCATGAGTGACAGTTCCCGTGAGCGTGGAGATTAGAACATATTCATCTTCACTTGAAGAGTCTTCACTTTCTTGTTTTACTCTCTTCCTAGGAGGATCATCATCCTCAGTAGTGTGAGCATGATGTTTTCTTTTGGAGTTCTTCTTCTTCTTATATACATTATTATTCTTGGGACAATTTTTAGCAAAGTGTCCTATTTCATCGCATGTATAACATCTGAGTCTAGATGGATCCCTTCTCATAAAGTTATTTTTCTGACGAGAATGCTTACCTTGGTGATGATGATTTTCCCTTGTTCCTTTCTTGGAGTGTACTGTGAGATCTTGATCTTGAATTCCCATATTTTCTTCTCAAGCAGTTATCTGAGCTTCTTCTTGAGAGCATTCTTCCCACAGTCTACTAAAATTGACCAATTTATTTCTAGCACCGATTCCTTGGATGAAAGAATCCCATGACCTAGGGAGGCCATTCAATGTTGTCATCACAATTTCTACATTATCCACTTCTTCATCTACAGCTTCTAGTTGTTCTTTGATCTGGGAGACCCTTGTGAAGTATGACGAGATGGTCTCCTCATTCTGGATCTTGACATTCTTCAACTAGTTCCTTAGAGTCATCTTCTGATTGATGTTCTTCCCTTCAAACAATTTCGTTAGGGCATCAAACATGGATTTAAGTGTCTTAAGGGAGGACACCTCTTGAATGAGGTGATCCTTGATATAATGAGCAATGATCCTCTTTTCCATAACCAACTTATTCTTGTGTAAGGCCTTGGTCTCATCTCCCTCTGGAACTGGAACCTCCTCTTGGATATAGGAGTCCAATTCATTTTCTTCTAGGACCAAGGAGATCCTATACTTCCAGGCTCAGAAGTTATCAGCTCCCTCAAACTTTTCATCAATCTTGGTATGATGAGACATCTTAACTGAGAACCTCAAATGGAAATACAAAAGATTTAGATCTTACCAGGTCAAGATGTCGGATCTAGATTTGAAGTTGAAATCCTGCAGTACTAGTTTAGGAGCAGATTAGGGTTTTTATTTTTTGGAGTTCTATCCAACCAAATGCTTTGAATTTGATCCCTAAATTCGATTTTGCGGAGAAGATCAATCCAGGCATGGGCTCACTAAAAAATTCCACTTCTGTGAAAATCCCTAATTTTCGGCAATAGTGTCGGGTCCAAAACTGAAAAACCTTAGAATTGGATTCTGCTTCGACAGAAAGATGCTCCCTAGGGAGGAGAGTTATTCCACCCTACTTTTTCTGAAAATATATGGAGAGAGATCCATAAAATAGGAATCCCTGGTTCCCGCAGCTTCACAGTGTCTTCTTCTCAGATTAAATCTGATACCATGTTAGATTTTAAACATTAAGCTAGCATATCATTAGGATCTTTAGTTGAGAGAACAACAAGCACAACAATCAAACACACGATACAATGAACATAGTGTTTTTCCTTGGGGAAACCATAAATGGAGAAAACCCCACAACTTCCTCAGAGATAGAATCAACACCAAAGTGAAACCCAAAAACAGTAAGACAATCTCCCGACAGCAGTAAGCTCTTTCCTCTTGCCCCAATGTCTTTCTCTTCCTCAGCTATGCACTACAACTGAGTGTGTATGAGCTGTGTGATAAATAGAGAGGTCACCTCTCTATTTATACTAATTCCCAACATGACTTTAACCCTACTAGGGCCGACCTCACTAGGAGAGTCTAATAACCCTAGTGCCCCGGAACTATGGAAACTTTAACCCTTAGACAATAGGAGGGTTACCCACAATGACTTGACATGATTTTTTTATAGATCCTCCCAATAGGAACATCAGGTCATGACATGACACAAGAACATCCTTGAATAAACATCGGGTTACAATAGATAAGAAATACAAGTGAATGCATTCCGAAGTTACAATTACATCAACATATACCCGTGATTCGTAGAGAGGAAACACCTATACTCATGAAACACCTCCTTTCTTAAACTTTTTGAGTGACGACATTTGATATTAGGACCACAAACTAGACATTCAAATTTACCCTTTGTCTGAACACCTACAATATATAGATATGGAATATCTATGTCAATTACAATTATATATAAACTATATTTGTTAGCTGGAATATTTCACCTTCTACGAACAATAAGGTGTTCCACTGGTCTGAATGGTTCAGATCCAAAACAAATGAAGGACAAAGGTTGAAGACCTTCCCTAGACGTCATAGATACCTGGAATGTAATGCTTCGATAGTAACCCTATGTACTTGCAATCGGATTAAACATGCAAACACATCAAAGCTGCCAGAATATAATCTACTGATCCATGTTAGTGACTAAGGAATCTAACAACATACATGTGAAATCATACAACAACAGTAATGTGGGAGAAATCAGCTTTTCATTAAGATAAAATGGAGAAGTTTACAACCAGTTAAGCCTTAGTGTTGACATGCATCTTCATGAAACCAAGAAATCTCATCCCCATAAGCTCTGAGTTTTTCTCTCTATGCTCTCCAATGGCTTGGGCCAAGTAATTAATCCAACAGCATAACAATACCTTTAGATTTCTCCCCTCAACCATGGACATGAGCTTGTATTTATAAGGCTCAATGGATAAGGATGGTTGAGAGATTACTAGATGAGGTGGCCTCTAAGATTCTAGGATGAGGGATCTCGAGCTCAACTCACCCACACTAATAGGGATAAGGGAGGACACGAGGCTCATCATCTAGAAGCCTCGAGAGTCTTCTCTTTTTCCCATTTTACCCAGGGTAACGCTTTTCTCCTTCAATGAAAGAGCAGTTCAGGTAAGAAACGCTTATGGACTAAGGGCCATAAGCGGTGGCAGTGCTTGTGGATAACAAGGGATAGGCGATGCGAGCAAGGTACCGCTCTTGGATAAAGGGGAAAGCGCGGTGCTGAGCATTTTTGTGAAAGATTGACAAAATGGCACAAGTTTCCACTCCAAGTGTGTTAGCTGGAATATTTAACCTCATGCAGATAGCAAGGTGTTCCACTGGTATGAATGGTTCAAATCCAGAACAAATAGAGGATAGAGGTTGAAGACTCTCCCTAGACATCGTAGATACTTGGAATGTAATGCTTCAATCGTTACCCTGTGTACCTGCAATAAGCTTCAACACACAAACATAATGAAACCACCAGAATATAATCTACTAATCTATGTTAGTGACTAAGGAATCTAACAACATACATGTGAAATCATACAACAACAATATATGTGGGACAAAAATCAACTTGCATTAAAGAAATATGAAGAAGTTTACAACCAAGCCTTAGTGTTGACATGCATCTCCATGAAACCAAGAATTCTCATCCCAAAAATCTCTGACTCTAGCTCTCTATACTCTCCCAAATGATCTTGGGCCAAGTGATCGACCCAACAGCATAACAATACCGTAAGAGTTCTCTCCCTCAACCATGGCCATAAGCTTGTATTTATAAGGCTTAATGGATAGGGATGGTTGAGATATTAGTGGGTGAGGTGGCCTCTAAGATCCTAAGATGAGGGACCTCAAGCTCAAATGACCCACAACAGTAGGGATAAGGGAGGACACGAGGCTTATCATCTAGAAGCCTCGAGAAACTTTTATTTTTCCCTTTTTACCCAGGGTACAACATTTCTCCTTCAATGATAGAACAGTTCTGGTAATAACTGCTTATGGACCAAGGGACATAAGTGGTGGCACCACTTGTGGGCAACATGGGATGGGTGGTGTGGACAAGGGTACCGCTTCTGGATAAAGGGGCAAGTGCAGTGCTGGGAATTTTCATGGAAGGTTGATAATAACCATGAGTTTCCACTCCAAGAGCTGGAATTTAGGGAAAGTAGGTATGTCAAAGTTCTTATCACATGATGGTGATAGGATTTTGGTATAACAGGATTCCCCCCAAAGCATGAGTCTTAGAGGGATACGATAAACGAGAGCTTTGAGAGAACAAGTCATCGCCATGAGATGAAAATGTTGGCTCAATCCGAGCATGTTGTCAAGTAGGCATCTGTAGTACATCAGTATGTTGACTCATAGACACAAGTAACCAAACTCATGGCTATAGACCAATACAAGGCAGATCCATGAGAGGAATAAACAAGCATGGCTACTAGAATACAGCGTCGATCCATGTGATAGAGGACTCAAACTTGGCCATAGCTACCAGACATACAATGTAGATCTATGTCACACAGATGAAAATTTGAGCATAGCCACGACCATAAAAATGTGGATCCATGCTAGATACACAAAAATCCATCACAACCTGGGGAAAAGCAATGAGTGCTTTAAACTAACACCTACGGTCTTCGTCCTGCCTTCCACAAAGTACGATTCTATCCATGTGATTACAATGATCTGAAGTCAAACATGGTAGAAACCACCTGATTACCGACCAATGATGTGGACTGTTAACAAGTGCAAGGGAGATCACCATTAATGTCAATGATTCCCAAGGTACTCTAGTACAATCTACTCAGTGTGAATAGATGTCTTGAGGTCGAACACCCAGTTGATTCTATCGATCAAAGGTCAATGATGTGAACCTATGTTGAGAGCGAGAGAATCTGTCATTAAGGCACACAGATCTCAAGGTACTAAATATTGTTTCTAAGACTATTTCCCAGATGATAGGCTAATGTCGATGGGAAAAGTCTCGTCGAAAGAGGGCCATGTTGAGTCCCACATCGATGACACAAAACTTGGAAAATAGATCTGGAATTATGTGAATGTAGTAACCATATGACTGACTCAAAGACACTAACACAAAGACCATGTAGACTGCAAAGGTAAAAAAATTTCAAATCCCCTTTGAACATCGGGCGGCATGACAAAAATACTTGGCAGCATGACTGAACGGGACAGACACACAATGCGACAGTGGACAATGCATTTTTTTGAAAGACTCAAAGGATTGACATGAATCATGAAAGTGGATCATTACGAAGATCAACTGAATACCCAATTGACTAACATGATTGTGCAGACAAGTGCCATGTTCACAGGTAACGATAAACAACTGCCATTATTTACAAAATGATTCCCTTCCCATTTCCCCCATCATGATTGATGAGTGCCTCTTTTCAGTTTTACGAGTTCAAAGAGGGTAACAAACACTCTATATAGCTTGTCAGAAGACAAGTCTAGACTCATATATTTTACGAACCTGAGAGAGGAGGGGTTCATTCCCAAAATGGGTCTCTCAATGTTTTATTTAACAAGTCCACTGAAACAAAACTCAGTATCATTCACGTTTAGAGAGTCTGAACGAATACGGAAGAAGACTCCAAAGGGGTCCTTTTTTGTATGATTTAGTCCCTAAGGCCCAAAAAAGTGAAAAATCATAACTTAGAGAAATCTTCTAGTCATGATTGGCTGGAGTGTTCCTTTTTCATAAATATTTGTATTCGAACCGAAAAAGAGATAACCTACCATCGGACAGACTACTCTTCAAATACTTTAACGAGCGTGAAGAAGACAAGATCGCTCAACGATATTTTTGTATTTAGGGAGCCTAGTTTAAAGAGAACTCCATGAGGTTTCTTTACACAATGTTATAGTTTATGATCCTAGAAAGAATAAAAAATGGACTCGATGACCTTTTCATATTTAAGGAGCCTAAAAAAGAGGTGAAAATAGGACTCCATGATGCTTCTTTACACGATGTTGATTTTTACGAGCCTGGAAAGAAACTTGAAATGGACTCGGACCTTTGATACTAAATTTTAATGAGCGTGACAAAGTGTCGTAATAAACGCGCAATGACCTTTTCCATTTTGTGAAAGTGCAAAACATCCATAAACAAACTTTCAAAGCTTCTTACTAAAGTTCTCTTATCCTGCAAACGACCCAGAAACAAGTGTTAAATGCATTTAACACTAGCATTAAGGGATTACGATAGATAAACTATGACTAAAATATGATTTTTCATCAAAAACTATAGTAAGGCAGACCTAAAAATGCCTATATAAGTCAAGTAAATAGTAAAAAATCAAATCATTTCACTATTTACCTCTAGCAGAGAGCACTTGGAGCATTTTTTTACCTAGATCTTCCACATCTAATACCGGGAGTTCCCACCATCCATTTTCAGCATCGTCAGTTGCAGGTAATAGTTAAGACCCTTATATTTCATTTCATAGCATTTATTTTGAGATTTGGCGGGGTTTTGGGCCCATATGGAAATCCCTAAAACCCAAAATGCAGGCACTGTGGCTACCCCTTGTGGGATATGCGGTACCACCTGAGAACCGCGCCAATAACATAGTGGACAGGCGGTGCCACCGCCTATCTCAAATGGTGCATAGGAGGTGCCGGCCGTGGATAACTTAAACTAATAGTATGGGCAATATAACTTCATTCTTTTGATTTTCAATGATTTAAGGATGATTCTAATGCATACCATTATTGTTTTTGGTAGGTCTAGGTTTCTCAAAACATGGTGATATGGAAAGAAAGAATGCATGAAAATGAGGATGCTAGTGTCGAGAGAAATGCGGGTTGTATTGCCACACTACGAGACTGTGGGCTCCTGAAGTTCTTTCGAACCCCAAGCATGGTGTCGCATGAATGGTTACTGGAACACATACTGCAAATGTGGAATCCAGAGCAGTAGTACTTCGAGGTGGGGGCCCATATACTTACAATGGAGGTAGAGGATATCTACTTCCTAACTGGTCTCTCAAGATGGGGTGCCCCCATCTCACTGACAGGTTCCCATGGTGGGGACATTACTACCAGAGAGCTTATAGATCGACACTGTGCACTAGGGACATGTACGTCGGGGAAGAAGATCCCCATCAGGGCAATGATGAATAGGGCTCTATGGACTATTTTTTTTACCATGCAGAGGGTGGTCAAGAGTCAGGGTGTGCACTAGGCTTCTAGGGCACACATACTATATGCCATAGAGTCCATGGCACCCATGGTGTTCAACTGGGCGGAATCCATGCTTCCAATCTTCAAGGATCAACTGACTAAGTGTCAGTAGGGAGAGCTAAAGCAGTTTGTCTTTGGTTCCATTTTAGCCTACTTATTCTTCAAGCGGGTTCCACAGATGAGACCTTAGGTGGTCTTCTAGATTCTGAGAGCATGGGACCCCGATATGCTAAGGTGGGTCTAGGTCATGGCTCACATAGGAGAGGGTAGGGGAAGGGTGAAGTTCAGTGATCCATTCTTTAGCTGGCTATGAGACCAGATCCTCATGATTGAGGATTATGCTTATGTAGGCACGAACTTCACTGGAGATCCTGACCTACCACTCCCACCTGGCAGATAGTGGGGTGACATCGGTGAGAAGCAAGAAACCCTAAAATGGATGAAATATTTTCATGTTTTTTAAAGTTTTATATTTTTATGTTAAGTGACGAGACCTATATATTCTCATGCAGATGTTGGAGCAGTGAGACCTAGAGGAGCATCTCCATTGGATAAGCGAGCCAGAGCCTGCTTTGTACCACAGGGTGATGATATCATCAGGGAGTTGGAGGAGAACCTAGAGAGGTTGACTCTAGATATCCCCGATGCTGACATAGATGACCTATCAATGAGATATCAAAGATCCACAGTGGGAGTACCGGGTCGATTCAGTAGGCTGCTACGTAGGGTAGCTCGAGCGGTGATGTGCTATCACGAGCACCACTAGTGTATGAGATATGTACTGAAAGCTGAGAGCTTTAGGATTTTGTATGATGATTTTGCCTGAAATCATATGTGCTTCAGATGAGGTCTCAAGACCTATTTTTTGTAAACTTTTTGTATATATATATACAGACTTTTATATGGTGTTTATATGATTCAAATGGAAAAATGCATTTTTTATGAGTTTTATGTGTCTTTGAATGTTTATTTACAATGTACCATGTTTGATTTAATGTCATGATTGGGCAATATGCCAATCTAGGATGTAATTAGCCAATGATTTGGCAACTACATTATGTTCTTTAGGGACATGCCTATAAGTAATAGTTTCAAATGATCTTTCTAGCAAACGTACCCTTCGGAATAGACAGAGGAGCACCGGGTTCCTAATGGTGTAAACATGGTTTAAATGACAAACCACGAGCTGTGAGTCCATCAAGACTACTAGATCACGAACATCTTGGGAGGTAGCTTCAGTCAGAAGACCGATGACAGCTTCATACTTGACGATGTTATTAGTAGCCGGACCTATGCAAACCGCTCTTGAACTGACCAAATATTTAGCTGGGTAATAGAGGACCCAAGCATCCGAGGTGAGATTCAAGGTGTGGCGGAAAGAACCATCAGTGAAGCTGTAGAAAGATATCTGCATGACCAAAACATTGTATAAATAGATGCGGACACTAAAACTCAAAACCATCTTGAAAATACTAAAAGCACACTAAAAGTCAATCAATATACATATATACAAGATACTATCCAAGAAAACCTAGGAATAGTACCTTTTCAGGTACAACCTATTGCGAGGTTGTCCCAAAGGGATTCCATCATAATCAACGAGCTCGTAAGCTCCTTTCTCTAAGACCTTAGAAATAACGAAAGGTCCATACCACATGGACTCAAACTTACCCTTCCCTAGTTTGTCATATCTTTGGTCATAAGTCAAGACTAGGTCACCCTCGTTAAAGACATGAGTTTGGATGGATTTATCGTACTGTGCCTTAATGCATTTCTTATGTGCCTCATTAGCCAAGGCAGCATCTTTCTGAGTCTTGTCAAGGTTACTCAAGTACAAAAATCTTTCTTCCTCTGTGGAAATGTCTGGGAGAAGTTCGACGGCAAGTTGTAAATATGGAATCTGACATTGGATTGGCAAGATGGATTTGAGTCCATAGATAAGCTAGAATGGTGGGAAACCAGTAGTTGTTTTCACAGAATTCTGATAAGCCCAAAGAGCAGAGAAAATAACATGGTGCCAATTGGATTTATGGTCTCCAACCATTTGACAAAGAATAGTTTTCAAAACTTTGTTAATGTCCTCTACCTGACCATTAGCTTACGGATAATACGGCGTAGAGTTTTCATGATGAAACCCTAAATTGGCACTCAGTTCCTCCATCATTTGATTACAAAAATGGGATCCGTGATCAGTGACGATGGACTGCGGAACTTGGAACCTAGCGATAATATGATTTAACAAGAAGAGAGCGGCAGTCTTACCATCTTCTACATATGTAGGCATAGCCTGAACCCATTTTCTGAAATAATCAATGGCTACGATGATGTAACCATGCCCCCCGGCTGAGGTAGGATTACAATGCATGAAATCAATCCCCGATTTGGCGAATGGGCCAACGGAAATGATGGGGTGTAGCAGAGTAGGATGGGTGTGCTTTTTTAGATAAAAAAGTTGACAAGGTGGGAATTTCTTAGTAGCCTCATGACAGTATTTGAAGACAGAAGGCCAGAAATAGACAATGCGAAGGATTTTCTGGGCTGTAGCCATCCCAGATAAATGACCACCACATGCTAAAAGAGTGGCAATCATTCAACACATGTTCAGCCTCCTCATGGGTGAGGCATCACCAGAGAATAGAGTCAATCCCACGTCTATACAAAGTATTATTCAGGATGAGGTAGTATTTCTTGTGGTGATGGATATAGTGGCGATCATCGTGAGATAAATGCGGCTGAAAATACTGTGTATGGAGATAAATCAGCAAATATCCATAATAGGGATTAGTAGTGCTAATCAGGAATAGGAATTCATCTGGAAATGAATCACTGGGCTCAGATTCTGTTGTATCACAGGGAAGATCACACATAAGCTCTACAAAAACCAAGGATTTCTTTGATGTGGCCTTGGGAAACTCCAGATGAAACTCCTGAAGGATGACGATCCAACGAGAGTAATTGCCCCCGAGTACCTGATGAGTCAGTGTGTAGTACATCGGGTTATGGTCTTCCAATATGGTGGTAATGCGGAGCAGAATGTAATGACAAAAATTTTGTACAGCAATGACCGTAACCGATGCTAACTTTTCCACATGTGAATAATGAGTTTTAGAATCCATAAGATTCATACTGGCATAATAAATCACTTGTTCCTAACTGTGGATATTGTCCTGTGCTAAAACCATGGAAATGGTAGTAGCGGAGGCAGCAATATACAAGAGAAAGTCCTTTGAATAATCTGGGGGGTGTATCATGGGTGAATGAGTCAGAGCGTGCTTAAGATTATCAAAGGCGCATTGGGCCTGGTCATCCCAAAAGAATGGTGTGTTCTTCTTGAGGAGACACATATAACTGTGTGTTTTCTCTGCAAAATTGCACACAAAACAGCGGAGAAAGTTTTCCTTCCCCTGCAAACTTTGGAGTTCAAGGAGGTTGGTTGGGGCTGGTAGATCAAGAATAGCGACAATCTTCAAAGGATCGATTCAAATGCCATCTTTGGATACCACAAAGCCTAGCAAACATCCCGTCTCAACGCAAAAAATACATTTATGCGGATTGAGCCGTATATTATAATGACGACATCTCAGGAATATGTATCTAAGATGACCAGGGTGGTTCTCCCGTTGCTGTGAATGAGCAAGGAGGCCATCAAGGTACGGTTCAACAATATGTTTAATATCATGAAACGCATAGGACATCGCACGTTGGAATGTGGCTCCAGCATTTTTCAAGCCAAAAGGTAACTTCTTATATGCAAAGGTTCCCCATGGGAAAATGAATGATGTCTTATGCTGATCGGAGGGTAATATCTTAATCTGATTATAGCCAGAGAATCCATCCATAAAAGAAAAGATGACACTTCCAGCGCAGTTGTCGATAATCTGATCAATATGTAGGGTAGGAAATTTGTCCTTGGGACAAGATTTATTTAAATCCCTAAAGTCGATGTAGACTCTAATGGTTCCCTACTTTTTATTGACAGGGACAATGTTAGATACCCATTCCGTCAGAGGTATAGGATAAATAAACCCAGCTTTCATAATTTTTTCAATTTCAGCTTTAATAGTTGCGACCTTTCGAGGATGGACTTGCCTAAGTTTCTTCCTGATAGGTTTAGCAGTGGGATAAGTTTTAATCTTGTGGACCACAATGGAAGGGTCAATCCCTGACATCTCTTCATAAGACTAGGCAAAAATATCACGGAATTCCTTAAAAAGTGCCTTATATGCTTCAGATTCATCTGTCGAGCAGTTCTGCCCAACATGAACATGCTCGATAACATCAGGCTTGGCTGATATGTCAATCAAGTTCATCTGAGTAATGTTGCAAAGGTTTCCTTCAGAATTTGTATCTTGCAACAATATAGGACTTTGCGGAATGTTGACAATATCAGTAGGAAACAAGGATGCAAAATCATGGCTAACCGAACTGGTGTTGGGGAGGAACATGGATCTATGATGGTGATCCTCCCAAATGGGCTCATCCATATTCATGGTCTCTATAATGAACTCATGGGAAGGAAAAGTCTCAGAGAGATAGTGTAGAACCGAAAGAGAAGGTTCTAACCAGTACGGTAAATGGTAAGGGTTCGAAGCCACTAGATGAAGGTCATCAGTTTGATCATCAAAAAAGGTTTAAATGGTGTCATACATAGCTTCATGTGGATTCAATAAGGTGGACTCAACAACATTTTTTCCCTTAGGCTCATAATTAAATGAGGCAATCATATGGACTATCGCGGTATCCGTGCTAGGAGGAGTGGATGGAAATATCTCCATAAGGGATGAATCCTTCAACATGCCTAGCCCAATCGACTGGTAAGGAGGAGAGGGCTGGCCTAACATGGGGATGTTATTAGCCATGGAGGAAGTAACATCTAGCATACAGAAATCAAGCTGATCAATAGTAACAATTCTCCCTAGATGCAGGAATTGGACTGTTTGAAACACTTTTGAGGCAACAACAGTCATGGAATAGAACCAATTCCTTCCTAGAAGGAGGTTGTAATATAAAGGGTCATCTACCACTTCTACTTGGATGGAAATGGTTTTTCCCCCCAGCTCAACCGCTAGGGCTGATATGAGACCATGGGGTTGGAAACCCTGTCTGTCAAAGGCTTTAAGGGTTGTAGTTGATGTGACAAGCTCGAGAGAGCCAAGATCTTTCCAACAGAGATAACACTGAGGTCGAATCTCCTTCATCTAGTACCATTTGAAAGACTTTATTTCCCACTACTTTCGTAATGATCTGAAAAGAAATTTTATGCAGCAATCTAGGTTTGTAGTTCTCAACATTGAAATGAATCAAGTTAGTTTTATCCGGGTCTAAAGCTCCTAATGCAGTCAACAAGTTCTTGCACTGTGTGGGGCAACTTTGGAGCACTTCTAGGGTAGACATCGCACAAGGTGCCTGAGTGAGATCTTCAACTACATTATAAAATTGAGCAGCTTGGGCATTGGGATTAAAGACATCCTTTCGAAGAGTACTTTTAGGTGGGTGAAAAATCATGTTGAGAGTAGGCTTCTCAATAGATAAGGGGACAGTAGATGAAGATTCTGGAGAACTAGTAGAGGGAACTTTCCCAGAAGAAGATTGATCTTCTTTCTTATCTACGGGTTTATCATAATTCTGAATTCGATTTTGTAGATGGATGGTATCTGAGGACATCATATGAATTTCCTCCGACGAACTAGAGTTACCCTAATTATACATATGGTCTATCAGTTGTTGTTGAGAGGGAAAAGGATCCGTAAGTATTGCAGGTGCGGGATTTGACTTCAAAAACTGGAATATTTCGTCCCAATGAGGACACTCCTTTGAAAAGTGGTCACCACCACATAGAAGATAGGGATATTTTGCCTTCCTTTTCCCTTTTTCGTTATCACTGTTAGTTGGTTGTGGAGTCTCCTGTTGGTTTCTAGGTTTTTTATTTCTATTTTTACCTTTCTTTTTATTACCCGAGGTTTGAGTACTTTGAATAGAATTGACCTCGGCTGAAACCTTAGGAGTCGAAGGAGTAGGGGTGGTAGTTTGGTTTTGCTTGGTGGGTTTCGCTATGGATGGAGACTAGATTGAACCAACAATCCCATCAATAGATACTTCTGCTGGTGGCTTGGCAAGATCAGTGCTAGGGAAAGGAGCTTGAGGAATCAGGTAATGAAGAGTTCTAGACTGGGAATAGACCAAGTCTAGTTACTAAGCCCAACTAATCACCTTCTCTTCGGTAATGGCACCACCCATAGCCACATCTCAGGTAATAGGAGGCAAAAAGGATTTAGTGAACCAATAATCTAGTAACTGATTTGGAATAGGGGCCTTAATAATCCTTCTTCGCCTTCTCCACTCATGAATATGATCGAAAATGTGGGTGGAGGTGTTCTACCACAGAGAAGTTAAAATATCATTTCCCATTTCATAACGAATAGGGAGCTGAAAGTGTGTAAGAAACACGATTGCCAACGAGCCAAAATCCACAAACGAATGTTGTGGGAGTTCAATGTACCACTTCGCAGCTGTACCGATTAGAGTTTGCTAAAAGAGTTGTAACCGAATGGAGTCATCCATGAGGGATTTCGAAGAACACCATAAATGGAATGTCATAACAAGGTTCTTTGGATCATCTCCTTGCTTCCTATTGAATTTTGGAATGTCCGATGGTAACTTTACCAGAATGGGAGGGCATGAGGGATTATGTCAAATGGGGTCATTGATCAACTTGGACAAATCAGGTAAGTCCAAAGTTGCCAAGAAAGGTAACTGTCGGTTGGGCTACACATAGTGGTAACATTGATATGGCATATAATTACTAGTAGGACCATAAGTAGACTGATAAACATTTTGTTGTGATGAAGAACTACCAGAAGATCCACCCGCAGGGGGTTTATTTCCAGTATTAGGACCGTTGGGACCACTAGAGCCTCCAGGAGGAGGACCACTAGGGCCACTGGGACCACCAGAACCACTGGGACCACCAGGAGGCGGACCACCAGGAGGCGGACCACTAGACCCTCCAGAGCCCCAAAAGGTGGTAAACCTCCAGAGTCATTGGAACCACTAGGAGGAGGGCCACCAGACCAATAGGACTATAAGGAGGAAAGTTTCCAGATCCTATGGGACCATTAGGTCCCCCAGGGGGAGGACCTCAATAAGGAGGTCCTCCGACACCTCCCACAGTATGTATGGGTGTCCCCCCCATAGCTGGAATGTAAGACTAGTTGGTTTTTCCCCATGGTGTAAAACTGTTACTAGGGTATGGAATTCCAGCATAAGGCATTCTTGTAGGATTGGGTGGATGATTACCTACAAGTATTTTATAACCATAACCTCCAGAAGACTGAACGATTAAGGTTGTGCCCCTAAGGGATGACCTGAACTGGATTTGGGATTAACCACATTAGTATGGGTGGGAGGGACATAAACTATAGATGGTTCTATGTTAGAGGTCTTCCCTTGACTAGGTACAATTTTGATGTCAGATAATGTAGGTCATGCCGGGGGTTTACCCCCGACACTAGAGGGTACTAAAGAAACGACAATTAAAGGTTGGGCCCCAAGTGCAGAGGACTTGGGAAGATTAGGAACAGACATAACATGAGAGGTGATAGGGGTGGTAATTTGACCTGAGTTGTGGGTTGTTATTGGACGATCTATAATCAGTTCAATGGGTCTCATAATCGGCTAGTGAATTATATCCCACAGGAAGAGATGTGGAACGTGCTGGTGTCGAGCCTAATAGGTCATTTATCTACTTTTCAATCTCCTGTGCATGGAGAATGGCAGCATGGTATTGCCTGCATTCTTCTTCATCTTCAGAAGAGTTTACATGGGTGCCAAATGAGGCAATGGCCTGTTCTATAGGTGTCTCCCAAAACGGAGCATTGGAACCAAAATCCGGATGGGTTGTATCGTTAACATGACCTTTCGTAGGAGAATGGAACGATGTATTTCCCTGAGAAGGTTGTTGGACCAAGGGAGGTGAGTGTGAAGAATATGGTACTCCACTTTTTGCAACCACATTGTCTCCCACTTGGGAGGTGGTAGCAGCTCCTTGGTCGATAGCTTCCATGGGATTTTCTCCTGAACCAGGAATAAAATCAGGTGGCAAGACCCGTACTCTTCTGGACTATCTTCACTCAACAAATTTGTACAGTTCCTATCTAACCTGGGGTCTAAAAATCTAGAAAACACACCAAAAAACTTCCCTACACAAGCTATAGGTCAAAGCAGGCATACTTAAAATGATAGGAGGAGTTCAAAAAGTTAGGTCTCTCACCAGGATTGTCAAGAAGGTGCCACTCATGATATACCTCGAGGGTACATGCATAGTAATCTCCATGAATGTTTTTTTCAGTGTATGGGTCCAAACAAGATGGCCAAAGGTCTTTTCTTAGATAGATAAGGTATCCTAGTGGGGTCTCCTGATATACTCAAGGTATGTGGGAGCTCAAATCGGTAGTAGTGTTGTCTAATGCATAATCGTACAAAAGGGGCCTTCCGATAAACAATTGAGTATGTGAAGTACCTTTATATATACCTCAAGGGTACGTGAAATGCTGTTCGATACACCGATGGTACGTGGAATAACCACGCGAGTCCTAGAATGTAATGCTGACAAATAACAATCACTCCTATGCTTAACGATGCCCGAACACTTCTCTAACCTATCACTCAAGTTACTACATAAATTTTAACCTACAAATACCGTTAATTTTAACTTGTACTGTTAGGTGAATGCATGATGTTTTGACAGAAACATAAAACCATGCAATATGCTTGTGCAAAATGTTCACTTTACCATTCAGTATGCCTACCTACGGGAGGGAAAGAGAGTATTTTCCTTTTGTTTCAAAACCAACAATACTTCCAAACAACAGTCATGAGCATGAAAAACAAAGACAAGAAATAAGTTTTCCAAACCAATTTCTTCTTTCTGAAAGCAAATGAGAAGGGGAAGAATCTCTTTTCCTAAAAGAAAAACAAGAAGCACACCTATATGCAAATGCACTCTATTTTTTCAATTTTCTCAAAGCATAAGCAAATCTAACTTAAAACTACCATTTTTTTTATTTTGATCGAGGTAGTTCTAAATGTATGAGAGACGAAAGATCATGAAGGTCCTGAAAGATTGTAAATCCAATCAAAAAGCCAATGTCCAACGCTCAATGATAATATCCTAGTCTCAGTCAAAAAATTTCTTTTTTAAAGGAAGAAAAAGAAGTTTACTATGCAAATAAGAAATGAAACCTAGAAGCTAATCTAGTGTTCTTCTTTTAGTCTATGTAACAAAAATGAAAAGAGATTTTAAT
This sequence comes from Pseudotsuga menziesii, assembly GCA_001517045.1. Classification (NCBI taxonomy): domain Eukaryota; kingdom Viridiplantae; phylum Streptophyta; class Pinopsida; order Pinales; family Pinaceae; genus Pseudotsuga; species Pseudotsuga menziesii. Next base: position 185,385 of record LPNX010679387.1, read on the forward strand.
AACACCCTAAGATTTTTAGAAAACAAGAAATCCTTTCGTAAACACAACCAACAAGCATAGAAGTGGATGAACAATCAAAAGACCTAATCAAACTTTTGAAATTTCACTCAAATCAATCTTAAACCATAAAATTATCAAACCACAAACATCAGATTCAGTAGCACAAGTCTGATAAGCAGAATTGAAAGCAACAAAATATAAATTTTTGCAAAGAAAATTGAGGAAAAAACTCTTTGGAATAATTCCTACCTGGCATTGCGCTTCTCAGGTGTTGACAGATATTTTCCTACACAACACCGCTTCTCGCCAACAGGTTACAGGCAGTGGCACCGTGTACTGCCCACTTTGGTCAGGCGGTGGCATCGCTTCTCATACACATCATAGGCATGGTTCCCTATAGATGACCAAAACATAAGAAGAACGATGGATCAAGTCAGAAAAAGACTAGATCAAGCCAAATACTATTGAATTTAGTATGAAAACAGAGCATAAAAGATCGAAATAACTTAGATATGAATAGATCTGGAAGTTTCAAACCCAAATGAATCAATTCATAAAGTAGATCCGACTGAAGAGAGTTGAAGAAGGAGCCTAGATTCAAACAAGAGTTACAGACTGAGGAAGATCAGAACAACTGATATAACTATTCCCCAGCGGAGTCGCTAGATTTGTTAGTTGGAATATTTCACCTCCTGCGGAAAGCAAGGTGTTCCACTGGTCTGAATGGTTCAGATCCAGAAAAAATAGAGGATAGAGGTTGAAGACTCTCCCTAGATGCCATAGATACCTGGAATGTAATGCTTCGATCGTTACCCTGTGTACCTGCAATAAGCTTCGACACGCAAACATATCAAAACCACCAGAATATAATCTACTAATCATGTTAGTGACTAAGGAATCTAACAACATACATGTGAAATCATACAACAACAATATATGTGGGACAGAAATCAACTTGCATTAAAGAAATATGAAGAAGTTTACAACCAATCCTTAGTGTTGACATGCAACTCCATGAAACCAAGCATTCTCATCCCCAAAATATTTGACTCTAGCTCTCCATACTCTCCAAATGATCTTGGGCCAAGTGATCAATCCAACAACATAACAATACCTTAAGAGATCTACCCCTCAACCATGGCCATAAGCTTGTAGTTATAATTATTAATGGATAGGGATGGTTGAGAGATTAGTGGGTGAGGTGGCCTCTAAGATCCTAAGATGAGGGAACTCAAGCTCAACTGACCCACAATAGTAGGGATAAGGGAGGACATGAGGCTTATCATCTAGAAGCCTCAAGAAACTTCTCTTTTTCCCTTTTTACCTAAGGTACCACATTTCTCCTTCAATGATAGAGCGGTTCTGGTAATAACCGCTTATGGACCAAGGGCCATAAGCGGTGGCACCGCTTGTGGGAAACAGGGGATGGGTGGTGCGAACAAGGGTATCGCTTCTAGATAAAGGGGCAAGCGCGGTGCTGGAAATTTTCATGGAAGGTTGATAATAACCATGAGTTTCCACTCCAAGAGCTAGGATTCAGGGAAAGTAGGTATGTCAAAGTTCTTATCACATGATGGAGATAGGATTTTGGTATAACAAAGTGCTGGGATTCAGGGCAAGTAGTGTTGGGGCTCGGACCTTGAAGGTCCTTAATTTTGGAAACTCCGCGGTTTTGGTGTGAAGCTTGTAAGTGGAGTTGCGGTCCAAAATAGTATTAGGGGCTTCAGGGTTGGGTTGAAGCCCCTCCTTTTGTAAATGTCCCCTGGTTTTTGGGTACCCATGGTTTAAGCCTATGGTATTGTAATAGTGCACTTTTATAAATAGGCACTTATGTAAAGGAGTCAAGTAAGCTTTGTGTTATGATGATGATGTGATGCGAAGAAGCTAAGGCCTATTTTTGGGTTTAAGGTTAAGTCCCAATTGAGTGCGTGGATGACCTCTGCGGCTGAGTGCGAAGAGGGTTTTGGAAGAAAGGTTCTGTAGTTGAGTGCGTAGATCAGAACTGCATTGTTTTGTAAATTGTTGAATATAAACGCAGTTCTATGGACGTAGCCCCTACACTGGGGGTGAACCACGTATATCTTGTGTTGTGGTGGTTCTTTTTATTTTGTTCCTATTATGTTTTTATGCATTTGATAAGTGAATGAATGATAAAGTGAGATAAATTGCTAAGTATTTCGTTGTGAATTCCCAGTTAAGGGTTAAGCAAGAAACTGTTTTTTTATCTAAACTGTGAAGCTATTTAAGTGAATGTCGAAGCTCTGTATTGCATAATTCTTCTTTGTTAAGGCTAAAGGTACAGTAATATCCCTCTTTCGCCTGCAGAAACTTGATTCTGCGGCACCCCATAGCTGTTTCGGGTGAGACTGCAACCTGTTCGCGGGTTGTTGTTGAAAGGGCCAACACTGTGGGTCTATTTATTGGTGCGAAGATAAAAGCATAAGAACCTGGGTCTACCCCATCCACCCAACAAATTGGTTCCGTTTCCAGTTGAACCAGTATCTGCTTCAAGAGGGATCTATGTCGTACCTGGAGGGATATGTTTTGGAGGCCCTCAGTAAAAGAAATCAGCGACTGGGTTGAAGATACTTATCTGAAATTTGTTGAACAAGAGAATAAGGACCCTCGTCGTAGCTCAGACGACTTCTTGCAAAGGTACGTTTTTACTGATATTTATGAAATTTTCTTTGCTAGTATCTACATAGAATTGCACCAGTGGTTATCCAGGTTGATAGAAAGAAAGAAAAACTTCAAAGAAGATCAATCTCCTGACTGGACCCCAGAAAGAATTAAGCTGTTGAAAAGTGTGAACAATGTGGTATCAAGACTTTTTGACTTTTGGACAACGCGAACCCTTGAATAATTTGTGACGGAGTTCGCCATTGACACACATACTTCTTTCAGCGAAGCAGAAAGACAGTTTTTCAAAGGACCAAGGGGTAAGTACCTGAATTCATTAAGTCTGAAAATTAAAATGCTCTTGGCTGAGAAAGACATATTGCTGATCCAATCAGATTGCTAGATTTATTGCTACTAACCTATGTTTGGAAGAGAAAGTGACTTCGACGAGCAAAGTGGTTTGCTTCGCAATGGTAAAAGATACAAGAGAATTCCTGGATCCTATATCCTAGGCCAAAACACCGATTATACCTCATTAAGTCCAGAAGACTCTGAATCTGAAGAAACCGCTTTTGTTGGAAATCCTCCTATAACTCCGCAGTGAAGATCTGTTATCCTTGAGAACCCTTCGCAGTCTGAAAGTAACCCTAGCCCGAGTAGTCCTGTCGCAGGTCATTCTACCTCAGTAAGTTCCCCTCCTCCTCCCCCTCCTCCTCCCCCTAGATTCACTATGGCCCATGTGAATGATGATATCAAGCTCCCAATCTTTAAAGGAACTAGATCAGAGGATCCAGAGTAGTTTTGGTTCTTATGCGAAGCTGTTTGGACTACTAAGAATATTATGGATCAAAATACGAGAAGAGCGCAGCTGGTCACCTCTTTCAGAGACCAAGCTTTGACCTGGTTTATGAATTTTTCCAGTACTCAAAACTATACCTTGGATGATATTAAAAAATCAATGATCAAAGAATTCAAGAAGCCTAAATTGGAGTCACAGTGTATAACTGAACTAAAAGAAATTCAGCAAAAGCGAGGTGAATCAGTTTGGGACTTTGATCAGAGGTTCAAGGTTCTGTTGGATCAAGTTAGTTTAAATATTAGACTAGAACAGCATAAAGAATGGTTCATTGCAACACTATTGCCTCATATCAAGACTCCACTTATGCAACAGAAGGTTGCTGATCAGCAAGAGGCGTTGGAAATTGCTATGAAACTTGGAACAGCTCCTGTTGGAGATAACTCTGGAATAGCCTAGATACAGGCACAGTTAGTAGAAATGGATTTGGAGCTTCACGACATGAAAAAAGGGAAATCTATTCGAGAAGAGGTTTGGTGTACACAATGAAAGACAAAAGGTCATGACAAAGAACATTGTCCTACATTAAGAAATTATTTGAATACTGGTGCACCGAACCCATTTAACCCTAATGTCCTATATTGTGAGATCTGTAGAAAAACTGGCCAGCATCGACCTGAAGATTGCTATCTGCTACAGAGATATTTTCAAGTACCTAAGAATCCATACTACAAGTTATATAAGTCAGTTGGACACAACGAAGACAAATGTCGCAGCTTTGACCTCATGAGAGAGAAAACCTATGATGCTTATAGGGTACAAACCATTGCACAAGGCAATGATGGATATGGTTACCGTGGTGGTACACCAGGTCGAGGTAATTTCAGAGGTCGTGTTCATGGTGGTATGCCTGGAAGAGGACGTGGCCAGATTATTTGCTATAACTATAATCAGGCAGGACATGTAGCTATAGAATGTCAAAACCCAACTACGACATGTCGATATTGCAAAGCAGTAGATCATGTGATTGAGAAATGCCCACAGTTGATAGCCAAGATACAAGAAAGAAATGGCACTCCTACTCAGAATGTTCAGATGATTGCTGTAGAGAAAAGACCTGTCCCAGCCCTTAACGTTGTTACAAGGAGTGGAACTACGACATAGGTGCAGAATAAGGGGAAACAACCTAACGAGGCTTGGGTCCGTAAGACCCCAGAGAAAATTCTAGCCTTCGATGTTGGAAGAGAAAAAGGAACATTTATGGAAGCTAAAAAATACTTTGCTGATCTGAGAACATCAGTAGCAACTACGCAATAGCATCAACAGCAGTTACAGTTTCAAGAAGCTTTGCCGGATCAAGTAAGTACACTGACATCATTTTTACAGATTTGTATGAAGCTATTAATAAATCAGAATGCTTTGAACGAGTTACAGAAAGTTATTGATTCTTGCGAACCTCAGCGAAGCTCTGATAGAGGAAAAAATGTTAATAGAGTTAGAAGGACTGGACGAGAAATGAGATTGCATGCTTAGATAGGAGATTGTGACATGACTAATATCATTTTAGACCTGGGATTAGAAGTGAATGTCCTAACTAAGTCGACATGGGAACAAATGGGAAAACCTACGCTTGAATGGTCCCCTATACAGTTGATATTAGCCAATCAGCAGAAGATTGTGCCCTTGGGCAGATTCCCTAGTGTACTAATGGATATTGATGGAGTCAGTACCTTAGCAGATTTTGAAGTCATTGAAATAATTAATGATAGCAACCCTTATCCCGAATTGCTAGGAATTGAATGGGCACTAGACAATTATCCAGTAATCAACCTTAAGAATAGACAGATGACTTTTGAAGGAAAAGGCTTGAGAGTCATAGTACTGTTGGACCCTTCTCAAGGAGAAAGGTATACAGATCCAGTCAGAGATGAAGATTAGGATGTTTTGGATCATATTTACAACATCACAGCTAAAGGAGAAGACTATGTTAACCCTACTGCTGAAGGCATAATGGATTGGCAGTGTGACAGTTCTTGCATTACTTATTCAGACGAAGGCCTAGAGAATTGGCAGAATCGACTTTATGAGCTACATGGACATCGATGTGCAAGAATTACTAAGTCTATCAGATGGGTTGGCTCACAGACAAGAATCTTACCTACTTTTGATGGCTTGACAGACCCAGAAGATTTTATTGTACAATTCTCAGAGCAAGTACCAGATCCATAGAAAATGGAGACTCTAGATTCAGTATTCAGAGCCACAGCTGCCAGATGGTGGAATGGTCATAAAAAGTATATTCATAGTTGGAGATCTTGTCAAAAGTTTCTTCTCCTGAGATTTATGGATCAACCTCAAGAGGTACGAAGCAAATTTAATGGTAAGACTAGCCCTCAGGAACATTTAGAGCAGTGTTACGAAGCATGGAAGCATGTACCTTGTGAAGAATGGGTACACAGGTTTGTACACACTCTGGAACCTTTAGCAAAGAACTGGTATGCAGAGGTGGAGCTTCACCATGGTACTGTAAGTTGGGTTAGCCTTGCTGATAGTTTTGTGCTCACATTTTCTCTTAATGAGGTTTGCCCTGCTTTGGACGCAGCTATTAGGTTGATCCATACTAAGGTGTTTGATGATAAAGAAATAGTTGAGTACCAACCTGATTGGAAGGAACAAGAAACTAATGCCGTAGAATGCTATAACCTCACCATTGATGAAGACAATGACCCTCGCAACATTAATACTCTTGAGTCAGAAGGACATTGCGAAGTACATGGAACAGCAGTCGAATCACCTGAAGTAACTCAGCCCTTGAAAACAAGGAAAGTAAACATTGGATTAGAAGAAATGCCTAAGTACGCTACCATTGGAGATTATTGGGATGAAGAAATGGTGAGCAAAGTGACTGAACTCCTCCATGAGTATTAGGACTTATTTCCGACGAAGTTCTCAGAAATGAAAGGTATCCTTGGTGATATACGAGTGATAAAAATACCTTTGAAAGCTAATGCGAATCCTGTGAAGCAGTGCCCTTATAGGCTGAACCCTAAGTATAAAGAAAAATTTAGGATTGAGCTAGATAAGATGCTCGCTACAAGAATCATTGAGCCTGTCGAAGAGTCCGAATGGGTCAGCCCTATGGTGGTACAAGAAAAGAAGACCAAGGGAGAAATCATAATCTGTGTTGATATGAGGACACTGAATGATGCCTGTTTACATGATCCTTTTCCTACTCCCTTTACAGATGAATTTTTAGACAATGTCGGAGGTCAAGAAGTGTATTCTTTCACTGATGGATTTTCAAGTTACCATCAGATCAAAATTGCTCCAGAGGATTGACATAAAACAACCTTCGCTACAAAAATGGGATCTTTTCAGTATACTGTTATGCCCTTTGGATTGAAGAATGCACCTACTATATTTTCCAGAGTAGTCATTTCTGCATTTAAGGAATTTATTCATAAGTTCTTGGAAGTTTACTTTGATGATTGGACTATCTTTGGTTTATTGAAAGATCATATAGCCAGTTTAAGACTTATGCTGGACAAGTGTAGACAACATCAGATTTCATTGAACCTGAAGAAGTGTCTCTTTTGTGCACCTTTTGTAATTCTGCTAGGTCACATTGTATGGAAGCAAGGATTGATGGTGGATCCTGCGAAGATAGCCATTATTGTGAACTTTCCACCTCCGAAGTCTATTAAGCAACTTCGCACTACGCTTGGTCATACTAGATATTACAGGAAATTCATTAAAGGATATGCTCAGATTACAGCCCCTATGGAAAAGAAATTAAAGAAAGATATTAAGTTTGAGTGGTTACCTGAATGTCAGGAAAGCTTGGATATTTTGAAAGAAAAGATGGTAACTTCCCCTATCTTAGTATTCCCTGACTGGAGTAAGGAGTTTCATGTTCATGTCGATGCATCTTCCATTGCTTTAGGTATAGTATTGGCTCAGTCAGGTGAAGGTAATATTGATCACCCTATTGCTTTTGCAAGTAGAAAATTGTCCACAGCAGAAAATAATTATACTACAACAGAATGAGAAGGTCTAGCTATGGTTTATGCCTTGCATAAATTTCGACATTATTTGTTGGGATCTCATTTTAAGATGTTCACTGACCATTCTGCTTTGAAGTATTTGGTTAACAAGCCTGTGTTAGGTGGAAGGATATGCAGATGGCTGATTTTGTTTCAGGAGTATGACTTTGATATCACAGTTAAGCTCGGAAGACTTAACCCAGAGCCTGACCACTTGTCGAAGCTCGAGTTAAGAGAAGAGCCCACTAGTTTGGACGAAGGTCTTCCTGATGCCCAGTTGTTTTCCATCCAAATGGTTGATGACTATTTTCAAAATATTGTTCAGTACTTGTCTACAGGTTTTGCACCCTCAGAGATGACAACACAGTAGAAGAAGCAGTTGGTGGTTAGAGCAGTTGACTTTACCTTGATAGCAGGACAGCTATATAAGATGGGACCAGATGAAATACTGCGCAGATGTGTCCTGGAGCATGAAAAGCCATTGATTTTGGCTAAGGCACATTTTGGAGCAGCAAGAGGTCATTATGCAGTAAAAGCAGAAATTAAGACATTGCCTCCTATGCAGAAGATGCTTAAGGTAAAGCATAGTAATGAGATCCAGCAAGAAATTGAGTCTTGTAGAAGAAAAGAAACACTATTAGTGAGATCTGTGCAGCCCCTCATTAATGAGGCCTTGGAGTTGAGCACTGCTGTGAACAACCAGCTCAAAGTCTTGAAGGAGTATGATGTGTTTGCATAGGAAAAGGCTAACGACGCATATGCAGCAACATTGCAGGAGATAGTGGAGAAAGAGCAAGCAGTCGAAGATATCATGCACAGCCTCAACAAGCAGTTTACTATCTTCGCCAACAAGATTCTTGTACCCAAAAAGCAGCAGAGTGTCCCAGGACAGGACACTGGTGAGTCTTATGGGCTTGTTGGGGCTCGGACCTTGAAGCTCCTTAATTTTGACAACTCTGCGGTTTTGGTGCGAAGCTTGTAAGCGGAGTTGCGGTCCAAAATAGTCTTAGGGGCTTTGGGGTTGTGTCAAAGCCCCTCCTTTTGTAAATGTCCCCAGGTTTTTGGGTACCCATGGTTTAAGCCCATGGTATTGTAATAGTGCACTTGTATAAATAGGCACTTATGTAAAGGAGTCAAGTAAGCTTTATGTTATGATGATGATGTGATGCGAAGAAGATAAGGTCTATTTTTGGGTTTAAGGTTAAGTCCCAGCTGAGTGCATGGATGACCTCTGCAGCTGAGTGTGCAGAGGGTTTTGGAAGAAATGTTCTACAGCTGAGTGCACATATCGGAACTGCATTGTTTTGTAAATTGTTGAATATAAACGCAGTTCTGTGGACATAGCCCCTACACTGGGGGTGAACCACGTATATCTTGTGTTGTGGTGGTTCTTTTTATTTTGTTCCAGTTATGTTTTTATGCATTTGATAAGTGGATGAATGATAAAGTAAGATAAATTGCTAAGTATTTTGCTATGAATTCCCAGTTAAGGGTTAAGCAAGAAACCGTCTTTTAATCTAAACTGCGAAGCTATTTAAGTGAATGTCAAAGCTATGTATTGCATAATTCTTCTTTGTTAAGGCTAAAGGTACAGTAATATCCCTCTTTCACCTGCAGAAACCTAATTCTGTGGCACCCCATAGCTGTTTCGGGTGAGACTACAACCTGTTCGCAGGTTGTTGCCGAAAGGGCCAACACTGTGGGTCTGTTTGTTGGTGCGAAGATAAAAGCATAAGAACTCGGGTCTACCCCATCCGCCCAACAAGTAGGTATGTTAAGAGTCTTATCACATGATGGTGACAGGATTATGGTATAATAGGATGCCCCCCAAAGCATGAGTCTTAGAGGGATACAATAAACGAGAGCTTTGAGAGAACAAGTCGTCGCTACGAGGTGAAAATGTCATCTCGATCGAAGCATGTTGTCAAGTAATCATCTGTAGTACATCAATATTTTGACTCATAGACACAAGTAACCAACTCATGGCTGCATACCAATACAAGGCAAATCCATGAGAGGAATCAACAACATGACTACTATAATACAACATAGATCCATGTGATAGAGGACTCAAACTTGGACATAGCTGCCAGACATACAATGTAGATCTATGTCATACAGACACAAATTTGAGCATAGCCACGACCATACAAATGTGGATCCATGCTAGATATACAAAACTCCATCGCAACCTAGGGAAAAGCCATGAGCGCTTTAAAAAAATACCCAGGGTCTTCATCTTGTCTTCTACAAAGTACGATTCTATCCATGTGATTACAATGATCTGAAGTCAAACATGGTATAAACCACTTGATTACCGGCCAATGATGTTAACCATTAACAAGTCCGAGGGAGATCACCATTAATTTCAATGATTCCCAAGGTACCCTAGTACAATCTACTAAGTGCGAATAGATGTACTGATGTTGAACACCCAGTTGATTATATCGATCAAAGGTCAATGATGTGAACCTATGTCGAGAGTGAGAGAACCTATCATTAAGGCATATAGATCTCAAGGTACCAAATATTGTTTCTAAGACTATTTCTCAGATGATGAGCTGATGTCGACGGGAAAAGTCTCGTCGAAGGAGGGCCATGATGAGTCCCACATCAATGACATGAAACTTGAAACATAGTTTTGGAATGATGTGAATGTAGCAACCATAAGACTAACTCAAAAATACTAGCACAAAGAATGTGTGGACTGTAGAGGTAAAACTTCTTCAAATCCCCTTTGAACATCGGGTAGCATGACAAAAGACTTGGAAGCATGACTGAACGGGACAAACACACAATGCGACAGTGTGCAATGCATTCTTCTGAAAGACTCAAAGGAGTGGCATGACTCATGAAAGTGGATCATCATGGAGATTAGGTGAATACCCAATTGACTGACATGATGTGCAGATAAGTGCCATGTTCAAAGGTAACGATAAACAACTGCCATTATTTGCAAAATGATTCCCTTCCCATTTCCCCCGTCATGGTCAATGAGTGCCTCTTTTTTGTTTTTTGAGTTCAAAGAGGGTAACAAACACTCGATATAGCTTGTCGGAAGACAATTCCAAACTCATATGTTTTACAAACCTGAGAGAGGAGGGGTTCGTTCCCAAAACGGGTCTCCCAATCTTTAACTTAACGATTCCACTGAAAGAAAACTCGGTATTGTTCATGTTTAGAGAGTCTGAACGATTATGGAAGAAGACTCCAAATGGGTCCTTTTTCGTATGATTTAGTCCCTAAGGCCCTAAAAGTATAAAATCATACCTTAGGAAACTCTTCCAGTCATGATTGGCTGGAGTGTTCATTTTTCATAAATAGTCCTATCCGAATCGAAAAAGAGATCACCTACCATCGGACGAACGACTCTTCAAATACTTTAACGAGCATGAAGAAGACAAGATCGTTCGACGATCTTTTCGTATTTAGGGAGCCTGAAAAGAGTTTAAAGAGAAATCCATGAGGTTTATTTACACAATGTCATTTTTTACGAGCCTGGAAAGAATCGAAAATGGACTCGACGATCTTTTTGCGTTTAAGGAGCCTTAAAAAGAGGTGAAAAGAAGACTCCATGATGCTTCTTTACACAAAGTCAACTTTTTATTAGCCTGGAAAGAAACTAAAACAGACTTGGACCTTTGACACTAAGTTTTAAAGAGTGTGACCAAAGTGTCGTAATAAATGCTCATCAACCTTTTCTGTTTTATGAAAGTGCGAAAAATCCATAAACAAACTTCCAAAGCTTTTTACTATAGTTCTCTTATCCTGCAATCGACTCAGAAACAAGTGTTAAATGCATTTATAACTAGCATTAAGGGATTATGACAGATAATCTTTAACTAAAATATGATTTTATATCAAAAATATAGTATGTTAGACCCAAAAATGCCTATATAAGTCATGTAAATAGTAAAAAATCAAATCATTTCACTATTTACCCATAGCGGAGAGCATTTGGAGCACTTTCTTAGCCAGATCTTCAACAGCTGATACTGGGAGTTTCCACTGTCCATTTTGAGCACAGTTAGTTGCAAGTAATAGCTAAAACCCTACTCTTTCATTTCATGTCATTTATTTTGAGTTTTGGTGGGGTTTTGGGCTCATATTGCAAGCCCTAAAACCTTAAAAGCAAGCACAACACCTACCCCTTGCGGGATACGCGGTACCACCCGAGAACCGCAGCTATAACATAGTAGACAGGCGGTGCCACCACCCGTCTCCAACGGTGCACAGGCGATGCCGGCTGTGGAGATTTCAAACTAATACCATGAGAAATATAAAGTCATTTTTTTTACTTTTAATGATTAAAGATGATTCTAATGCATGTTATGATTTTTTTTTACAGGTCTTGGTTGCTCAAAACATGGTGATATGGAAAGAAAGAACACATGACAATGATGATGCTTTTGTTGAGAGAAATGCGGGTTGTATTGCTACATTACAAGACTGTGGGCTCCTGAAGTTCTTTCGTGCCCCAAGCATGGTGTCACATGAGCGGTTACTGGAACACATACCGCGGATGTGGAATCCAGAGCAACAGTAATTCGAGGTGGGGGGCCATATTCTTACAGTGGAAGTAGAGGACATCTACTTCTTGACTAGTCTCTCGAGACAGGGTGCCCCCATCTCACTGACAGGTTCCCATGGAGGGGACATTACCACTCAAGAGCTTATATATTGTCACTATGTTCCAGGGATGAGGACATCGAGGAAGAAAATCCCCATCACAGCAGTGATGGATGGGCCCCTACGAACCGTCCTATTTACTATGCAGAGGGTGGTCGGGAGTCAGGGTGTGCACCAGGCTTCTAGGGCACACATTTTGTATGCCATAGAGGCCATGGCACCCATGGTATTCAACTGGGTGGTAGCCATGCTTCCCATATTCAAATATCAGCTGACTAAGCGTCGCCAGGGAGAGCTAAAGCAGTTTGGCTTTGGCTCCATTTTGGCCTGCTTATTCTTCAAGCAGGTTCCACAGATGAGACCTTAGGTGGTCTTTTGGAGTCTGAGAGCACGGGACCCCCATATGCTGAGGTGGGTCCAGGTCATGGCTCGTACAAGAGCAGGTAGGGGGAGGGTGAAGTTCGGTGACCTGTTCTTCAGATGGCTCTGAGATCATATCCTCATGGTTGAGGATTATGCTTATGCAGGTACAGACTTCACCGAAGATCCATACCTACCACTCCCACCTGGTGGACAATGGGGCGACATCGGTAAGAAGCAAGAAACTCTAAAATGGATGAAATTTTTTTATGTTTTTTAATGTTTTATATTTTTTTATGTTAAGTGATGAGACCTATATATTCTCATGCAGATGTTGGAGTAGCGCGACCTGGAGGAGCTTCTCCATTGGATAGGTGAGCTGGAGCCTGCTTTGTACCACAGGGTGATGATATCACCGGGGAGATAGAGGAAAACCTGGAGAGGTTGACCTTGAATATCCCAGATGTTCCCATTGATGACCTCCCTATGAGATATCAGAGATCCACAGCAGGAGTACCGGGTCGATTCAGTAGGCTACTGCATAGAGTAGCTCGAGCAGTGATGTGCTATCATGAGCACCACTAGTGTATGAGATATGTACTGAAAGCTAACAGCTTCAGGATTTTTTGTAGTGATTTTTCCTGAAATCCTGCGTGCTTCAGATGAGGTCTCGGGACCTATTTTTGTAAACTTTTTTGTATATATATATATATACAAACTTTTACACGGTGTTTATATGTTTCAAATGGAAAATGCATTTTATATGAGTTTTATGTGTCTTTGAATGTTTATTTACAATGTACCATGTTTGATTCCAATGTCATGAATGGGTAATATACCAATCTAGGATGTAATTAGCTAATGAGTCAACAACTACATTATGTTCCCTAGGGATATGCCTATAAGTGATGGTTTCAAATGACCTTTCTAGCAAATGTACTCTTTGGAAAAGGTGAAGGAGAACAAGGTTTCTAATGGCGTAAACATGGTTTAAATGGAAAACCACAAGTTGTGATTCCATCAAGACTACTAGATCACGAACATCCTGGGAGGTAGCTTAAGTCAGAAGACCGATGATCGCTTCATACTCAGTGACGTTATTAGCAGCAGGACCTATACAAACTGCTCCTGAACTGACCAAATATTTAGCTGGGGAATAGAGGAACCAAGTAGCCAAGGTGAGATTCAAGGTGTGGTGGTAAGCACCATCAGTGAAGCCATAGAAATCCATCTGCATGACCAAAACATGGTATAAACAGATGCAGACACTAAACTCAAAACCATATTGAAAATACTAAAAGAACACTAAAGTCAATCATATACATATATACAAGATACTATCCAAGAAATACCTAGGCATAGTACCTTTTCAGGTACAACCCATTGCGAGTTTTCCCTAAAGGGATTCCATCATAATCAACAAGCTTGTAGGATCCTTTCTCTAAAACCTTAGAAATGATGAAAGGTCCGTACCACATGGACTCAAACTTACCCTTCCCTAGTTTGTCATATCTCTAAGCATAAGTCAAAATTAGGTCACCCTCATTAAAGACATGAGGTTGGATGGATTTATCATACTCTGCCTTGACATGTTTCTTATGTGCCTCATTATCCAAGGCAGCATCTCTCCAAGTCTCGTCAAGGTTACTCAAGTACAAAAATCTTTCTTCCTCTACGGAAGTGTCTAGGAGAAGTTCGACGGCAAGTTGTAAAGATGGAATCTAACATTGAATTAGTAAGATAGCTTCGATTCCGTAGACAAGCTAGAATGGTGTGAAACCAGTGGTTATTTTCATAGAAGTCCGATAAGCCCAAAGAGTAGAGAAAAGTACGTGGTGCCAGTTGGATTTATGATCTCCAACCATCTAACGAAGCACAGTTTTCAAAATCTTGTTAATGGCCTCTACCTGACCATTAGCTTATGGATAATATGGCGTAGAATTTTCATGGCAAAAACCTAGCTTGGCACTAACTTCCTCCATCATTTGATTACGGAAATGGGATCTGTGATCAGTAACGATGGACTACGAAACTCCAAATCTAGCTATGATATGGTTGAACAAGAAGAGAGTGGCAGTCTTACCATCTTCTGCGTATGTAGGCATGGCCTCAGTCCATTTTGTGAAATAATCAACGGCTACGATGATGTAACCATGCCCCCCAGCTGAGGTAGGCTTACAATGCATGAATTCAATCCTCCATTTGGCGAATGGGCCAACGACAATGATGGGGTGTAGTGGAGTAGGATGGGTGCATTTTTTAGGATAAAAGTGTTGACAAGGTGGGCATTTCTTAACAGCCTCATGATAATCTTTGAAGACAGAAGGCCAGAAATAGCCAGCGTGAAGGATTTTCTAGGCTGTAGCCATCCTAGATAAATGACCGCCACATGCTCCCAAGTGGCAATCATTCAACACATGTTCAACCTCCTCATGGGTGAGGAATTGTCGGAGAATTGAGTCAATCCCATGTCTATACAAGGTATCATTCAGGATAAGATCGTATTTCATGTGGTGATGGATACAGTGGTGATCATCACGGGATAAATGCAGCTAAAATAATTGTTTTTGGAGATAAATAAGCAAATCTACATACTAAGGATCGATAGTGCTTATTAGGAACAGGAATTCATCCGGGAAAGAATCACTAGGCTCAGATTCCCTCGAAGCACAGGGAAGATCACACATAATTTCTACAAAGACCAAGTATTTCTTTGATGTGGCTTTGGCAAATTCTAGATCAAACTCTTGAAGTATGACTATCTAGCGGGAGTATTTTCCCCCAAGCACTTGACGAGTCAGGATGTAATACATCGGGTTCTATTCTACTAATACAGTGGTAGTGCGGAGTAGAATGTAGTGATGAAACTTTTGTACAGCAATGATCGTGGACAATGCTAATTTTTCACACGTGAATAGTGAGTTTCAGAATCCATGAGATTCTTACTAGAATGATAAATCACGTGCTCCCGACTGTGGATATTTTCTTGCACTAAAACTATAGCGATGGTAGTAGTGGAGGCAGAAATATACAAGAGAAAGTCCTTTGAATAATCTGGGGGGTGTATCATGGGTGAATGAGTTAGAGCATGCTTATGATTATCAAAGGCACGTTGGGCGTGGTCATCCCAGAAGAATGAAATGTTCTTCTTGAGGAGACACATATAATAGTGTGTTTTCTCTACGAAATTGCACACAAAATGGTGGAGAAAGTTTTCCTTCCCTTGCAAACTTTGGAGTTCAAGGAGATTAGTTGGGGCTGGTAGATCTAAAATGGCGGCAATTTTCAAAGGACTGATCCAGATACCATCTTTGGATACCAAAAAACCTAGCAGACATCCCATCTCAACGCAAAAAACACATTTATGCAGATTGAGCTGTATATTATAATGACAGCATATCAAGAATAACTCTCTAAGATTACCAGGGTGGTCCTCTCGTCGCTATGAATGATAAGGGAGGTCGTCAAGGTATGGTTCA
This sequence comes from Pseudotsuga menziesii, assembly GCA_001517045.1. Taxonomy (NCBI): domain Eukaryota; kingdom Viridiplantae; phylum Streptophyta; class Pinopsida; order Pinales; family Pinaceae; genus Pseudotsuga; species Pseudotsuga menziesii. The sequence continues at coordinate 201,311 of LPNX010679387.1, forward strand.
ACAATATGTTTAATATCTTGAAATGCATAAGACATTGCGCACTGGAACGTGGCTCTAGCATTTTTCAAGCCAAAAGCTAACTTCTTATATGCAAAGCTTTCCCATGAAAATGGATTCCATCTGATGCTGATCAGAGGGTAATATCTCAATCTAATTATATTTAGAGAAGCCATCCATAAATTAAAAGATGACACTTCCAGCATAGTTATCGATAATCTGATCGATGTGCGGAGTAGGAAAGTTGTCCTTAGGACAAGCTTTATTCAAATCCCTAAAGTTGATACAGACTCTAATGGTGCCCTACCTTTTATTGACAGGAACAACATTTGATACCCATTCTGTCAGGGATATAGGATAAATAAACCCAGCTTTGAGAAGTTTCTCAATTTCAGCTTTAATAGTTGCGGCCTTCCGAGGATGGACTTGCCTTAGTTTTTCCCTGATAGGTTTAGCTGTGGGATAGGTTTTAATCTCATGGACCACAATGGATGGGTCAATCCCTGACATATCTTCATACGACCAGGAAAAAATATCACAGAATTCTTTAAAAAGTTCCTTATAGGCTTCAGATTCATCTGCCGAGTAGTTCTGCCCAACACGAACATGCTCGATAGTATCAGGTTTGGCTGATATGTCAATTGGATTCATCTGAGTGATGTTGCAAAGATTTCCTTCAGAATCTATATCTTGCAACAATATAGGACTTTGGGGTACATTGAAAATATCAGTAGGAAAGAAGGATGAAAAATCATGGCTAACCGGACTGGTGTTGGGGAGGAACATTGATCTATGATGGTGATCCTCCCAAATGGAATCATCTGTATTCATGATCTCCATAATGGACTCATCAAAAGGGAAAGTCTCAGAGAGATAATCTAGAACCGGAAGAGAAGGCTCTAACCAGTACGGTAAATGGTAAGGATCCAAAGTCACTAGATGAAGGTCATCAGTGTGATCATCAGAAAAGGTTTGAATAGCGTCATGCAGCACTTCGTGTGGACTCAATGAGGTAGACTCAACAACTCATTTACCCTTGGGCTCATAATCAAATGAGGCGATCATATGGATTGTCGTGGTATCCGTGTTAGGAGGAGTGGATGGACAAATCCCCATAAGGGATGAATCCTTCAACATGCATACTCCAATCGACTGGTAAGGAGGAGGGGACTGGCCTAACATGGGAATGTTATTAGCCATGGAGGTAGTAACATTCAGCATACAGAAATTAAGCTGGTCAATAGTAACAATTCTCCCTAGATGCAGAAATTGGACTGTTCAGAATACTGTTGAGGCGACAGCAATCATGGCATAGAACCAATTTCTTCCTAGAAGGAGGTTGTAATCTAAAGGGGCATCTACCAATTCTACTTGAATGGAAATGGTTTTCCCCCCCAGCTCGACTGCTAGGGCTGATATGAGACCATGGGGTTGGAAACCCTATCCGTCAAAGGCTTTAAGGGTCGTAGGTGATGTTACAAGCTTGGGAGAGCCAACAGCCTTCCAACAAGACAGAGACAAAACCGAGGTTGAAGCTCCTTCATCTAGTACCGTTTGAAAAACTTTCTTTCCAACTACTTTCATAATGATCTGAAAAGTAAGTTTATGCGGAAACCTAGGCTTGTAGTTCTCAACATTGAAATGAATCAAGTTAGTATTATCTGGGTCTAAAGCTCCCAATGTTGTTAACAAGTTTTTGCGCTGTGTAGGGAAACTTTGGAGTACTTCTAAGGTAGATATTGCTCAAGGTTCCTGAGCGAGATCTTCAACCACATTATAAAATTGAGCATCTCGGGCATTAGGGTTAAATACTACCATCCGAAGAGTGCTCTTAGGTGGATGCAAAATCATGTCGAGAGTAGGCTTCTCGATAGATAAGGGGATAGTAGACAAGGATTCAGGAGAACTAGTAGAGGGAGCTTCCCCTGAAGAAGAATGATCTTATTTCTTATCTGCGGGTTTGTCATAATTATGACTTTGAGTTTGCATATTGATGGTACCTGAGGACATCATATGAATTTCCCTTGATGAGCTAGAGTTACCCTGATTAGACATGTCGTCTATCAGTTGTTGTTGAGAGGGAAAAGGATCCATAAGTACTGCAGGTGTTGGATTGGACTTCAGAAACTGGGAGATTTCATCCTGACGAGGACACTCCTTTGAAAAATGATCACCTCCGCATAGAAGACATGGATATTTTGCCTTTCTTTTCCCTTTATCGTTATCACTGTTGGTAGGCCTTGGAGTCTCCTATTGGTTTCCAGGTTTTTTATTTCTATTTTTACGTTTCTTTTTATTATTACCCAAGGTTTGAGTACTTTGAATAGAGTTGACCTTGGTGGAAACCATAGGAGTCAAAGGAGTAGGGGTGGCCATTTGGGGTTACTTGGTAGGTTTCGCTGCTGACAGGGATTGTATTGAACCAAGAATCCCATCAACAGGTACTTCTGTTGTTGGCTTGGTGGGATCGATGCTTGGGTGAGGAGCTTGAGGAATCAAGTCATAAAGAGTTCTAGACTAGGAATAGACCAAGTCTATATACTAAGCTCAAATCATATCCTACTCTTCAGTAACGGGACCACCCATAGCCACATCTTGGGCAATAGGAGGCAACAAGGATTTAGCAAACCAATCAGCTAATAACTGATCTGGAATAGGGGCCTTAATAAGCCTTTTCCACCTTATCCAGTCATGAATATGATCAGATATGTGGGTGGAGGTGTTCTGTCACAGAGAATTTAAAATATCAGTACCCATTTCATAATGAATAGGGAGCTGAAAGTGTGTAAGAAACACGGTTGCCAACGAGCCAAAATCCACAAACGAATGTTGTGGAAGTTCAATGTACCACTTCGTGGCTGTATCAGTCAACGTTCACCGAAAGAGTAGTAAGAAAAAGGATGAAACCATGCGACTTTGCATAGATTACTGTCAGTTGAATAAGATGACCATTAAAAATCAATACCCATTTCCCCGCATAGATGATCTATTTGATCAACTACGTGGAGCCACTATGTTTTCAAAAATAGATTTAAGGTCTGGATATCATCAAGTTAGGATTAAAGATAAAGAAATCTTTAAAACATCTTTTATAACTTGATATGGCCATTATGAGTTTGTCATCATGCCATTGCCCCAACTGTTTTTATGTCTTTAATGAACAAAGTTATGCATAAGTATCTAGATAAGTTTGTAGTCGTGTTCATCAACGATATATTAATCTATTAAAAAATTGAAGAAGAACATAAAGAACATTTAAAAATTGTTTTACAAGAGTTACGAGATCATCAACTCTTTGCAAAGTTTAGTAAATGTGATTTCTTTAAGGATAAGATACAGTAATTAGGTCATGTGGTGACCAAGGAAGGGATTTTGGTAGATTCCGAAAAGGTAAAGGCAATAGAAGATTGGCCGGTTCCTAAGGATGTAACTAATGTTCGATCTTTCATGGGAATTACTGGTTACTACTGAAGGTTCATTGAAGGTTTTTCGAGGATCACAAATCCGATAACTTATTTGCAGAAGAAAGGAAAGAATTTTGATTGGAACCAGAAATGCGAGGAAAGCTTTAAAAAGTTAAAAACTTTATTAACCAACGCACCTATTTTAAGAATAGTTGATCCAAATAAAGAATTTGTAGTGTGCACTGATGCCTGCAATGATAGTTTATGTGGTGTTTTGACTCAAGAGGGGCATGTTATTTCCTATGAGTCTAGAAAATTAGAAATTCATGAAAATAATTATGCAACTTATGATCTAGAATTAGCAGCTGTTATACATGCTCTAAAGATGTGGTGACATCACCTAATTGGCAGAAAATTTATTTTAATGACTGATAATAAAGGACTAAAGTATCTGTTAGATTAGCCTAATCTAAATGCCAGACAAGCTAGGTGGCTAGCTTTTCTAAGTGACTATGATTTCGAAATTCAACACATTAAAGGTAAAGAAAATAAAGTTGCTGATACATTAAGTAGGAATGCAAGGTTGAATTTCACAGTAGTTATCAGCACTTATACAACAAATTTGGATGAACAACTTAACACAGGAATAGAACAAGATGAAATTTACCAAAATTTAAAAGATAAAACAAAAGAAAATCCAACAGAAAGCTTAAGTAAAGGGTATAGTTTAAATGCAAAATAATTTTTACTGTATAAAGACATAATGTATGTACCTAATGTACCTAAAGTTAAATTGTTAATTTTGGTTGAAATCCATAAAACTCCATACTCAGGTCATCTAGGCTATCAAAAGACTATAACTATGTTAAGAAAAGAATACTTTTGGCCAAATATGAAGACTAAATTAGCAGAATATATCGCTAGGTGTTTCGAATGTCAGCAGGTGAAAACTAAACATCAACACCCAACAGGATTACTTCAGCTATTACCCATTCCTAGCTAGAAATGGGAGACAATTAGTCTCGATTTTGTTACTGGACTTCCTAGAAATCAAAATATTGATTCTATTCTGGTAGTAGTCGATAAGTTAAGTAAAGCATCTCACTTTATACCTGTTAAACCTACATATAAAGCTGCAAACATCGTTGATATCTTTGTAAAATAGATTTTCTGACTGCATGGAATACTGAAAGTCATAATCTCAGATAGAGATCCTAAATTTATAGGTAACTTTTGGAAATCTCTATTTAAAGGATTAAACACTGCACTAAATTTTAGTACTTTGATCCATCCTCAAACAAAGGGACAAACTGAAAGAGTAAACCAAGTACTGGAAGATTTATTAAGAATGTATGTGAAAGACCAACTAGGTAAAAGGGAGGATTATTTACATCTGGTATAATTTTCTTATAATAATAATTATCAGGCATTAGCCAGATTTAGTCCTTTTGAAATTTTGTATGGAAGGAAATGTAATACTCCTATCTCTTGGAGTAATCTGGTGGATAGATTAGTATTAGGTCCTGAACTGTTAAAGGAAATGGAAGAAATTGTAAAATAGGTGCAAGGTAATCTGAAAGTTGCACAGGATCGACAGAAAAGTCAAGCAGACCTTAAAATAACTCCAAAAGAGTTTCAAGTAGGTGAACATGTGTTCATCAAGGTGAGGCCCAAAAAGAGCTCTCTAAGATTGGGGAGTTGTGCAAAACTAACACCTCGTTACTGTGGTCCATTTGAAATAATGTCTAGGATTGGACAAGTATCTTATCAATTAGCATTACCACCAAATTTAAGAGTACATAATGTTTTTCACATTTCTGTATTAAAGAAATATGTTCATGATGCTACTCATGCTGTTAATTGGAATGATGTATAGGTGGAACCAGAAGGATATTTTCTAGTGGAACCGGACTGTATCCTCGGGCAGAGGGAGATCACACTTCAGAACTGCACCATTGGACAGGTGAAGGTGCAATGGATGCACCTTAGTCCAGAGGAAGCCACCTAGGAATTGGAAAGTAATATGCAAGATACATATCCAATTCTGTTCCAGGGAAATTCTAAGGATGAGGAATAAATAACATCGAGGACAATGTTATATTCTAAGGGGGTGTGTATGTCACATGCCCCAATTTTTGCAAAAACAATATTATCTTATTTGATTTTATTTGAGGACAATATGTTAAATTTTATGCTAAGTTGTAATCGATGACTTAGAGAGTCAAGAATATTTAATGTAATTCTGAATATTTTAATTATAAATAAATAAAGGTGGAGACAACAGCTTAGGAGAGATGTTAAAAGAGTGTTTACTGGTCAAATTGGTGGAGCAGACTGGGTGGAGAGAAAACAGACATGTGGCAGCATCCTCAAACCACTTCCAACTGTTGCAGGTGGCAACCTCCCTACATTTGGGGTCATGATTCCCCAAGAAAGTGGAATCAGAGCAGGTGGCTCAATTAATGACAACTGATCCAAAAGACCTAGGCAATCTTTATAAAAATTCCCATTGAAGAGAGCTAAGGCTACTCATTCTAGAGAAGTGACCATTCAGGTGAATGTACTTCAGAGAAATTCATTGGAAGGGAATTGTGGAAATAGTTTGAGGGAATAACTGCTAAGTGATGTAGTGCAGCTTTTCAGCTAAAGGATCTTACTGTTGAGTGCAGAGTGTATTACTGAGTCATTGGACTAGTCTATTGTTTGCATGCTCCACCAATTCTCAACCAAGAAGACTAGGAACAGGCTCGGAGGTCTTGAGGAAGTGTTGTTTGAGCGCTCTCCCGGAGTTGGTAGGGAGGAATGGCCTCGTAATGCTATTGTTGTCTATCCTAGTTAGGTTCTACATTATTTTGTTTTACTGTGTTAGATAGTTAAATCTAAATCTGACTGTAAATGAATGTTAAATATTTAGTTGTAAAATGTTAGAGTTAGTAATCTTTTAGACTATTGAAGAAATCAATCTGAAATAGTAATGTGTTAAGATGGAAAATAATTATAATCTGTGTTTTTCCACACCTTGAAGGACCAGGCCATACTCCAGCACCGACAGAGTATTTAAAGTAGATGAAGAAAATGATAAGAGACTGAATTGAATAGATGTGGTTCTGCATTTTATAATAACAGAGTAATTTATTTCAGTATGTAGGTTATTATTAAAAAGAACAATAATCTGGTTATCTATGTTTATTGTTTTCCAAGCTTATTTATGTAAATGTACTAGAAAAGAAATAACAGTAATCTAGTACAGGTAAAAGGATTATTATGTTAAGAAAATACCCTAGTAGTTAAGATGTCGTGTTTACATACAGTAGCTTATTATTTTTTTTATTTCTAGTTAAAATATGCTAGAGGTTAAACTGTGTTATGTTACATATATATTCCTTTGTGTTTATTTAGTAACTATTTGCAAATGCAGTATAAATATCACAGTCAAGCTACTTTGTTACATTCAGTTCAATAAAGAAATAAACTACAAATACTTAGTTTTATTTACTAATAATATCAACTAAACTAAGTCTAACAAATACTATAAACCAAGTAGGGCGTTATTAAAGTATTTAATTTATAAAGAATAAACTAGGTTACAGAGTCTATATCTTTTCAAAGAACTCCGAGTAAACTCTATCTGTCATTTATTAAATAAAAACAATAAGAATATGATAATAACTAACATAAAAATAAATATCTTTTTATGAAAAGAACTGTTTTAAATTTAACAAACAGGTTATACCTATAAAGGTAAACTACAGGGTCAAAACTCTAAACCAATATTATTTTTACAAATGACAAACATTTAAGCTATAATCCAATTACTTGGATTATTATATTAATAAACAATTACACTAATATAAACTGTTTACAGTCCATTAAGGACAAATGAAAAGACAAATGTAATGTTACAACTGGAAATTTTCACAACACACCTGTAACACTAATTAAAACAAATTTAACAAGTAACAGAACCTATTAAAAATAAATTGAAATATTTATTTAAACAAGGGTTTCATTCAGGAAAACTCTAGCTCATATTTCCCGAGCAATAAGTAAATATTAAAAATACACTATGACTGAGTTACAGTCCTAAAATAAATAACCATATTATATATACAAAATATAATAAACAATAAATTCTTTATTCACAGTCGAATAGGGTAAAACCCTAAGTTACACAGAGTCACAAAAAATAGTATTGTTGTAAGTGAGTCCGAGCTCGAAAGAAGTCTTTTTTAAAAAACCATTGTATTGCATTGACAGGCCATAAGACTAGGATTTAAAACTATTTACAAAAACTAGTTCACGGCCGAGACTACCCATCGACTTAGAGAGGGTTTGAAGACATATTAAAACCAACAACAACCTTTAAAAAGAAACTGCATAGATAATGGCGAGGCTGGACAAGCTTCCAAGCTCAGGGTTTCTCCTTCGACAAACCTGCTACAAGTAGGGTAATAACCCATTCGTTGAACACAGGGTTTACCGGATTGAAGCCACGGCCTTCGAAGACAGCCAACATATTCTTCTTCATGGTTGGCGAATGTAGTCTCAAGTTCCTACAAGGAGATTTCAATACAGGGTGTTAATTACGAAACTCTTAAAATATTGTAAACCCTACTGTAAAAACAACCATGCTGTAAATCTTCTATGTTGAAAATAACACTAAATAATTACCTTAAATAAGAATGTCGAACAGTCTAATGGAGAGATTGTCACTGACTGCAAATTGCTCATACAGATCTCCAAACCCTACGACAACGAAGGAGCACAACCAATAGCAGCGAAGCCTCAGCTTCGCACAGCAGTGACAAGCCACAGAGAAAAGCAAAATGGAGTTATAGACATGCCACAAGCCAAGAGAAAACGAAACCAACAAACTATTGCAGAGTAAAAACCCACAGTTACAAATAAATGGCAACAAGACCGAACACCAGAGGCTACAACAACGTAAACTTAAGCGTTGGAACAAGATAGAATAGGGAGAACACTCACGGCTGCCATGAGACCTTGTAGAACAACCCAAAGGCCAGCCTGAACATCAGAGGGAAAATGACAAAGAATTTAGTGTTACAAGAGTTATATACCACCAATACATGGCCAGGAGGTGACCACGTGCCCTCAAATATTCCAACCATGCGTGGTTCGATTCAATAGTTCACCTGCGTTCCAATAATCCAATTATTTAAACAATGATTCTTATTAAAACGATGCATGAACTATAATGTATGCCTTAATACATCACATCGGAAATCATATGTAAGTTTATCATAATGTTTGTTAGCTCGACTCTGGGTGTTGGGTAAAACAACATTATATTAACGGTGACCTAATGAAAAGTGATAATCACTTAATCATTGGTTAACCCTAAAAACAATCATGCTTAGAACCTTTTAAACTATAAGTAGATTTTTATGCTTATATGCATTGTTGAATATGCATGTTTATAACCCTTTTAAAACCAACAATTCGAATGGTAATGAATTATAAAGTTGGGTAGCATAGTAAAAGAATATTTTTATGAATTTATTTTACGAAGTTCAGTTTTGGTTTAAACTTTCATGGACACTAGTTGCTTCTCAACTTGTCAATTGCTAGTAATTTACCATGAATATTTATTTGGTAGAGATAATTGTGTGATTATACAAGATAACTTGTACTTAGCATAGGGTAGAAATTTGTTCATAGTAGAAGGATATACCATAATAGCCATTATGGACATTAACTTAATGTAAGAAAGACGTTATGGTAATAATAAGAATTACAATGATATAACCTTACTCAAGTCCTTATTCTTTGGAACAATATTGATTGACTTAGATTTAAGAAGTAAAGGAAAATAGTTTTCCATGTGAAACGATGCAGTTGATTTTACACTAATCAAGCTTATAATTTCAAGAAGTTTTATAGGCGGTGAGTTTCCCTACAGAATGTAAATATCGATCAGCTTGGTACTCAAGTAAATAATACAATAAGGTATATGATACAATAGTACATGCAGTACGACATTGACGAGGAAGCTAATAACCTGTTAGTGAGCAACTGAGTTGTACATATAAGTAATAGGTTGATACCTACCATAACTAGTAAGTTAAAAATGAAATCGAATTTTTATATTCTAATGAGAATCTTACTATCAATATTGATAGAAACTCTTCTATGTATAAAAACAAATAGTATGTATAAGTGTAGCAATGCAAGTTAAGCATGTTAAAATAAAAAAGAATATACAACAAAGATTACAAACTTAAAGTCCACAGTAAGTATCTTTAGTGTCATTAAGTTTGATAAAGAAAGGAACTCGTTTATCGAAACTTTGCTTACAAGAAAAACTGGAGAAAATAAACTACTTTACCTCATTAAAGTTGCTTGGAATTTACCAGCTTATTTTACTAAGCATAGTAATTGCAATTAGAAACACTTATTGATACTTTATGAATTTAAAACGTCTACTTATTCGATCATACCTGTAAACCTGTAAGAACTAGTAATCTTTCTGCATTAGCATAAATGCTAAGTAAGCCCGGGATTCAAAGTTAGATTCCACCTACTTGCCATAAACAAGACTTATCAGTAACCGAAAGAAAATAGTATGCAAGTAAATCTTTTCATGTTACGAAAAGGACTCTGTTTTTGTTTATGTAATTTAAAAATGTACAATACTAATCGTTGGTCTGTTTCTTTTTTCTCTAACCTTTAGCTATTAGTAAACCGTATATTCAGCATTTTATGTTATCTCAAAATTTTATTTTTTTGTGAAAATTTGGGGTTTTGACATGTGGTATCAGAGCACAAGGTTCAAACACTAGGCCTTGATGAAGCTCAACTAGCTTTTATGAAACAGTGATTTGAATTATTATGCTGATGTATTTTCTTTTAAATGTTATTCAACAGAGAAATTGTTTCTAAAGTTTAACAAATAGGTATGGAAAGGCTGGAGGAATCTCTATTTACTGAACTAGAAAACTTACCAAGAGATCCTATACTAGAATATTTAACTACTAATTCCTTAGAACTGTTACAAACCGTAAAAGATTTAAAATCTGAGATGGAATCCATTAAACAAGAGAATGAAAGGATTTTGAGGGCTCAGGAGGAGCTGAACCAAATCCTAACAGAAATGTTTCAAACTGAGGGAAAATGAAAAAGAGTTGGTTCAAAAGACACAATTCATCAACATAAATTTAAAAATATGAAACATACTAAAAATGAAAGCAGTTCATCTTCAGAGGTGTTTGGTGAACAACGTAATTTGCATTCTACTAGTGATAGTAGTGATGACAATCATTATACTAAAAGGAGGAAATACAAACCTTATGAGGAAATTTCTGGGGAGTTTAAAAATATTAAACCACCAACATTCAATGGAGAGATGGAGAAGGGGGAGGAAGGGAAATCCTGGTTATCCAGGATGAAGAAGTACTTCCAGATATATAACTATTCTAACCAATTAAAGGCTAGAATGGCTATCTACAATCTCTCAGGAAAGGCTGACATTTGGTGGCAGGACTTGAAGAGAATGGAGGGAATAAAAGAGAAGAATGTAAATTGGAGTACCTTCAAGAGGTACTTTAAAAAAAAATCTCTGTCTGACCAATACTATGAGGAGAGAGAAAAAGAATTTTATGAGCTTAAATTAGGATCAATGACTATGAAAGACCTAAACAACAAGTTTTTAAGTCTGCTTAGGTATGTTCCATACCTTGTAGATGAGAAACCAAAGTTACAACGATTCCTCAGCTGTATACCTTATCATATTAAGAGCAAGATTGAATATGACAATCCAAAGACTTTGGAAGAAGCTATGAGGAAAGCTAAATTCTGTTATGAACAGAATCGGAAGAAGGAAAGCATGGACAACTGGAACGCCAAGAAGAATAATAACCAGTATGATCAAAAGAAGAAAGAATTTGTGCCCAACATAAATTCTAAGAACAATAAGGCCAAAAAAATTTCTAACAAGAATTTCCAAGGAAATAAGAATAATTCACCAAGCAATTAGAATAAATCCAAGGGTAAAGAATTTGCTAATAACCACGGTAATTACACCAAGAAATTTGAACGCAAAGAACCTATAAAGTGTTGGGAGTGTAATGGCCCACATTATGCTTCAGTGTGTCCTAATCGAAAAAAGACTGTCAGTAATATTCATACTATACAGGAGGAGATGACTATTGGAGAATTAGCGAGGACTATGCCCAAAATCAATGCAGCCTTGGAGAATCAACAAGTAGAATATCAAACTTCCATGGTGGAAGTAGTAGGTATGATAAATAAAACCCCTATAACTATTTTAATTGATCCAGGAGCTAGTCTCAATTATATTTCACCTAAAATGGTAGAAAAATGTAAGTTGCTTGTTGAAAAATTTGAAAATTCTTGGTTGGTTCAGTTAGCCATTGGTGCTAAAAAGAAGGTAACTTGTTTTGAAAAAGAATGTGCAATAGTTAAGGATCATTTTGAAACTGTTGTGAAGCTTAATGTATTACCTCTTGGTTCTTATGATTTACTCATCGGTATGGATTGGTTAGAACAACATAGGGTAATTTTAAATTGTTATGATAAAACCTTTACATGTGTAAACCATGATGGAAAACCAATAAGTGTAAAGGGGATCCCTAGAAAAACAACTATAAGGTAGATTTCTTCTCTGCAACTTAAGAGAGTTGTTAAGAAAGGTTGTAAAGCTTATGTAGTAATAATAACTAATGAGGGGAATATAAATAAGATAGATAAATCAAAATCGAAATACATACCAATCTTAAGAGAATATGTTGATGTATTTCCGAAAGAAATTCCTGGACTACCTCCAAAAAGGGAATTGGATTTTACCATTGAGCTGGTACCTGGTTCAGTACCTATCTCAAAGGCCCCTTATAGAATGAACATACTTGAACTTAATGAATTAAAGTCTCAATTAAAAGAACATATTGATAACAAGTATATTCGACCTAGTGTGTCTCTCTGGAGGGCACCTATCATCTTCGTTAAGAAAAAGGATGGAACCATGTGACTTTGCATAAATTACCGTTAGTTGAATAAGATGACCATTAAAAATTGATACCCGTTTCCCTGCATAGATGATCTATTTGATCAACTACGTGGAGCCACGATGTTTTTGAAAATAGATTTAAGGTCTGGATATCATCAAGTTAGGATTAAAGATGAAGACATATTTAAAACAGCTTTTAGAACTCGATATGGCCATTACGAGTTTGTCGTCATGCCATTCGGGATTACTAATGCCCCAGCTATTTTTATGTGTTTAATGAACAACGTTATGCATAAGTATCTAGATAAGTTTGTAGTCCTGTTCATCGACGATATATTAATCTATTCGAAAACTGAAGAAGAACATAAAGAACATTTAAAAATTGTTTTGCAAGAGTTACGAGATCATCAACTCTTTGCAAATTTTAGTAAATGTGATTTCTTCAAGGATAAGATTCAGTACTTAGGTCAGGTGGTGACCAAGGAAGGGATTTCAGTAGATCCCGAAAAGATAAAGGTGATCAAAGATTGGTCGGTTCCTAAGGATGTAACTAATGTTCGATCTTTCATGGGAATTACAGGTTACTACCGGAGGTTCATTGAAGGTTTTTCAAGGATCGTGAATCCGATAAATTCTTTGCAGAAGAAAGGAAAGAAGTTTGATTGGAACCATAAATGCAAGGAAAGCTTTAAAAAGTTAAAAACTTTATTAACCAGCGCACCTATTTTAAGAATAGTTGATTCAAATAAAGAATTTGTAGTGTGTACTGACGCCTGTAATGATGGTTTAGGCAGTGTTCTGACTCAAGAGGGGCATGTTATTGCCTATGAGTCTAGAAAATTAAAAATTCATGAAAAGAATTATCCAACTTATGATTGGGAATTAGCAACTGTTATACATGCTCTAAAGATGTGGCGACATCACCTAATTGGCAGAAAATTTATTTTAATGACTGATAATAAAGGACTAAAGTATTTGTTAGATCAGCCTAATCTAAATGCCAGACAAGCTAGGTGGCTAGCTTTTCTAAGTGAGTATGATTTCGAAATTCAACACATTAAAGGTAAAGAAAATAAAGTTGCGAGTGCATTAAGTAGGAATGCGAGGCTGAATTTCACAGCAGTTATCAACACTTATACAACATATATGGATCAACAGCTTAAAGTAGGAATAGAACAAGATGAAATCTACCAAAATTTACAAGCTAAAATGAAAGAAAATCCAACAGAAAGCTTAAGTAAAGGGTATAGTTTGAATGCAAAAGAATTTTAACTGTATAAAGACAGAATGTATGTACCTAATGTACCTAAAGTTAAATTGTTAATTTTGGATGAAATCCATAAAACTCCATACTTATGTCATCCAAGCTATCAAAAGACTATAACTATGTTAAGAAAAGAATATTTCTGGCCAAATATGAAGACTGAATTAGTAGAATATATCACTAAGTGTTTCGAATGTCAGCAGGTGAAAACTAAACATCGACACCCAGCAGGATTACTTCAGCCATTACCCATTCCTAGCTAGAAATGGGAGATAATTAGTCTCAATTTTGTTACTGAACTGCCTAGAAATCAGAATTTAAATGATTCTATTATGGTAGTAGTCGATAAGTTAAGTAAAGCAACTCACTTTATACCTATTAAAACTACATATAAAGCTGCAAACATAGCTGATATATTTCTAAAACAGATTTTTCGACTGCATGGAATACTGAAAGTCATAATCTTAGATAGAGATCCTAAATTTACAGGTAACTTTTGGAAATATCTGTTTAAAGGATTAAACACTACATTAAATTTTAGTACTTCCTTCCATCCTCAAACAAATGGACAAACTGAAAGAGTAAACCAAGTACTGGAAGATTTATTAAGAATGTATGTGAAAGACCAACCAGGTAAATGGAAGGATTATTTTCATCTGGTAGAATTTGCTTATAATAATAATTATCAGGCATCAGCCAGATTTAGTCCTTTCGAAATTTTGTATGGAAGGAAATGTAATACTCCTATCTCTTGGAGTAATCCGGTGGATAGATTAGTATTAGGTCCTGAACTGTTAAAGGAAATGGAAGAAATTGTAAAACAGGTGCAAGGTAATCTGAAAGTTGCACAGGATCGACAGAAAAGTCAAGCAGACCTTAAAAGAACTCCAAAAGAGTTTCAGGTAGGTGAACATGTGTTCATCAAGGTGAGGCCCAAAAAGAGCTCTCTGAGATTGGGGAGTTGTGAAAAACTAGCACCTCGTTACTGTGGTCCATTTGAAATATTGTCCAGGATTGGACAAGTAGCTTATCAATTAGCATTACCACCAAATTTAAGAGTACATAATGTTTTTCACATTTCTATATTAAGAAATATGTTCATGATGCTACTCATGTTGTTAACTGGAATGATGTACAGGTGGAACCAGAAGGATATTTTCTGGTGGAAACGGACTGTATCCTTGGGTGGAGGGAGATCACACTTCGAAGCCACACCATTGGACAGGTGAAGGTGCAATGGAAGCACCTTAGTCCAGAGGAAGCCACTTGGGAATTGGAAAGTAATATGCGAGATGCATATCCAATTCTATTCCAAGGGAATTTTGAGGATGAAGAATAAATAACATTGAGCACGATGTTAGGTTATAAGGGGGTGTGTATGTCACATGCCCCAATTTTTGCAAAAACAATATTATCTTATTTGATTAATTTGAGGACAATATGTTAAATTTTATGCTAAGTTGTAATTGATGACTAAGTAAATTCAAGGATATTTAATGTAATTATGAATATTTTAATTATAAATAAATAAAGGTGGAGACAACAGCTTAGGAGAGCTGTTAAAAGAGTGTTTATTGGTCAAATTGGTGGAGGAGACTGGGTGGAGAGCAAACATACATGTGGAAGCATCCTCAAACCACTTCCAACTGTTGCAGGTGGCAACCTCCCTACATTTGGGGTCATGATTCCCCAAGAAAGTGGAATCAAAGTAGGTGGCAACCTCCTTACATTTGGGGTCATGATTTCCCAAGAAAGTGGAATCAGAGCAGGTGGCTCAATTAATGACAACTGACCCAAAATACCTAGGCAACCTTTATAAAAATGCCCATTGAAGAGAGCTGAGGATGCTCATTCTAGAGAAGTGATCATTCAGGTGAATGTACTTCAGACAAATTCAATGGAAGGGAATTATGGAAAGAGTTTGAGGGGATAACTACTAAGTGATCTAGTGTGGATTTTTAGCTGAAGGATCTTACTGCTGAGTGCAGAGTGTATTACTGAGTCATTGGACTAGTCTATTATTTGCATGCTCCACCAGTTCTTAGCGAAGAAGACCAGGAACAGGCTCGAGGGTCTTGAGGAAGCGTTGTTTGAGTGCTCTCTAGGATTTGATAGGGAGGCACGACCTCCTAACACTGTTGTTGTCTATCCTAATCAGGTTCTACATTATTTTGTTTTACTGTGTTAGATACTTAAATCTGAATCTGACTGTAAATGAAAGTTAAATATTTAGTTGTAAAATGTTAGAGTTAGTAATATTTTAGACTATTGAAGAAATAAATCTGAAATAGTAATGTGTTAAGATGGAAAATAATTCTAATATGTGTTTTTCCACACTTGGAAGGACCATGCCATACTCCAGAAGGACAGAGTATTTAAAGTAGATGAATAAAATGATAAGAGACTGAATTGAATAGATGTGGTTCTGCATTTTATAATAGTAGAGTAATTTATTTCAGTATGTAGGTTATTATTAAAAAGAACAATAATCTGGTTATCTATGTTTATTGTTTTCCAAGCTTATTTATGTAAATGTACTGGAAAAGAAATAGCAGTAATCTAGTACAGGTAGAAAGATTATTATGTTAAGAAAATACCCTAGTAGATAAGATGTTGTGTTTACATACAGTAGTTTATTCTTTTTTTTATTTCTAGTTAAAATATGCTGGAGGTTAAACTGTGTTATGTTACATATATATTCCCTTGTGTTTATTTAGTAACTATTTGCAAATGCAGTAGAAATATCATAGTCAAGCTACTTTGTTACATTCAGTTCAATAAATAAATAAACTACAAATACTTAGTTTTATTTACTAATAATATCAACTAAACTAAGTCTAACAAATACTATAAACCAAGTAGGGTGTTATTAAAGTATTTAAATTATAAAGAATAAACTAGGTTACAGAGTCTATGTATATCTTTTCAAAGAACTCTGAGTAAACTCTATCTGTCATTTATTAAATAAAAACAATAAGAATATGATAATAACTAACATAAAAATAAATATCTATTTATGAAAAGAACTGTTTTAAATTTAACAAACAGGTTATACCTGTAAAGGTAAACTACAAGGCCGAAACTCTAAACCAATATTATTTTTACAAATGACAAACATTTAAGCTATAATCCAATTACTTGGATTATTTTATTCATAAACAATTACACTAATATAAACTGTTTACAGTCCACTAAGGACAAATGAAAAGACAAATGTAATGTTACAACTGGAAATTTTCACAACACACCTGTAACACTAATTAAAACAAATTTAACAAGTAACAGAACCTATTAAAAATAAATTGAAAGATTTATTTAAACAAGGGTTTCATTCAGGAAAACAATAGCTCGTATTTCCCGAGCAATAAGTAAATATTACAAATACACTATGACTGAGTTACAATCCTAAAATAAATAACCATATTATATATACAAAATATAATAAACAATAAATTATTTATTCACAGTCGAATAGGGTAAAACCCTAAGTTACATAGAGTCACAAAAAATACTATTACTGTAAGCGAGTCCGAACTCGAAAGAAGTCTTTTTTTAAAAACCATTGTATTGCATTGACAGGCCGTAAGGCTAGGACTCTAAAACTATTTACAACAACCAGCTCATGGTCGGGACTACCCATCGACTTAGGGAGGGTTTGAAGACATATTAAAACCAACACCAACCTTTAAAAAGAAACTGCATAGCTAATGGTGAAGCTGGACAAGCTTCCACGATCAGGGTTTCCCCATCAACAAACCTGCTACAAGTAGGTTAAGAACCTGTTCGTTGAACATAGGGCTTACCGAATTAAAGCCACGGCGTTGGAAGACAGCCAGCATATTCTTCTTCATGGTTGGCGAACGTAGTCTCAAGTTCCTGGAAGGAGATTTCAATACAGGGTGTTAATTCTGAAACTCTTAAAATATTTTAAACCCTACTCTAAAAACAACCATGCTGTAAATATTCTATGTTGAAAATAAAACTAAATAATTACCTTTAATAAGAATGTTGAACAGTCTAAAAGAGAGACTATCACTAACTAGAAATTGCTCATACAAATCTCCAAACCCTATGACAACGAAGGAGCACAACCAACAGCAGGGAAGCCTCAGCTTTGCACAGCAATGACAGGCCATGGAGAAAAGCAAAATGGAGTTACAGACAGGCCGCAATCCAAGAGCAAACGAAATCAACAAACTCTTGCAGAGTAAAAACCCATAGTTACAAAGAAATGGCAACAATACCAAACACCGAAGGCTACAAAAATGTAAACTTAAGCGTTGGAGCAAGATAGAACAGGGAGAACACTCACGGTCGCCATGAGACCTTGCAAAATATCCTGAAGGCCAGCGTGAACATCGGAGCAAAAATGACAAAGCATTTAGGGTTACAAGAGTTATATACCACCAATACATGGCCATGAGGTGACCATGTTCCCTCAAATATTCCAACCATGCGTGGTTTGATCCAATAGTTCACCTGCATTCCAATAATTCCAATTATTTAAACAGTGATTCTTATTAAAACGATGCATGAACTATAATGTATGCCTTAATACATCACATCATAAATCATATGTAAGTTTATCATAATTTTTCTTAGCCCGACTTTGGGCGTTCGGTAAAACAACATTATATTAATGTTGACCTAATGAAAAGTGATAATCACTTAATCATTGGTTAACCCTAAACACAATCATGCTTAGAACCTTTTAAACTATAAGTAGATTTTTCTGCTTATATGCATTGTTGAATATGCATGTTTATAACCCTTTTAAAACCAACAATTCAAATGGTAATGAATTATAAAGTTGGGTAGCATAGTAAAATAATATATTCATGAATTTATTTTACAAAGTTCAATTTTGGTTTAAACTTTCATAGACACTAGTTGCTTCTCAACTTGTCAATTGCTAGTAATTTACCATGAATATTTATTTGGTAAGATAATTGTGTGATTATACAAGATAACTTGTACTTAGCATAGGGTATAAATTTGTTCATAGTAGAAGGATAGACCATAATAGCCATTATGGACATTAAATTAATGTAAGAAAGAAGTTATGGTAATAATAAGAATTACAATGATATAACCTTACTCAAGTCCTTATTCTTTGGAACAATATTGATTGACTTAGATTTAAGAAGTAAAGGAAAATAGTTTTCCATGTGAAATGATGCAGTTGATTTTACACTAATCAAGCTTATAATTTCAAGAAGTTTTACAGGCAGTGAGTTTCCCTACAGAATGTAAATATCGATAAGCTTGGTACTCATGTAAATAATACGATAAGGTATATGATACAATAGTACATGCAGTACGACATTGACAAGGAAGCTAATAACCTGTAAATGAGCAACTGAGTTGTACATATAAGTAATAGGTTGATACCTACCATAACTAGTAAGTTAAAAATGAAATTGAATTCTATATTCTAATGAGAATCTTACTATCAGTATTGATAGAAACTCTTCTATGTATACAAACAAATAGTACGTATAAGTGTCACAATGCAAGTTAAGCGTGTTAAAATAAAAATGAATATACGACAAAGATTACAAACTTAACGTCCAAATTAAGTATCTTTAGTGTCACTAAGTTTGATAAATAAAGGAACTCGTTTATCGAAACTTTTCTTACAAGAAAAATTGGAGAAAATAAACTACTTTACCTCATTAAAGTTGCTTGGAATTTATCAGCATATTTTAATAAGCATATTAATTGCAATTAGAAACACTTCTTGATACTTTATGAATTTAAAATGTCTATTTGTTCGATCATACCTGTAAACCTGTAAGAACCAGTCATCTTTCTGCATTAGCATAAATGCTAAGTAAGCCCAAGATTCAAAGTTAGATTCCACCTACTTACCATAAAGAAGACTCATCAGTAACCGAAAGAAAATAGTATGCATGTAAATATTTTCATGTTACGAAAAGGAAACTGTTTTAGTTAAATTAATTTAAAAATGTGTAATACTAATCGTTGGTCTATTTATTTTTCCGCTAACCTTTAGATGTTAGTAAATCGTATATTCAGCATTTTACGTTATCTCAAAATTTTAAATTTTTGTGAAAATTTGGGGTTTTGACAGAAATCCACCAGGCCCCCTAGGACCACCAGGACCACTTGGACCATAAGGAGGGAATTTTCCAGATCCTCTGAGACCATTAGGTCCCCTAAGGGGAGGACCTCCATAAGGCAGTCCTCCAGCACCTCCCACAGTATGTATAGGTAACCCCCCCATAACTGGCATGGAAGACCTGTTGGGTTACCCCCATGGCATAAAATTGTTACTAGAGTATGGAATTCCAGCATAAGGAATCCCTGTAGGATTGGGTGGATGATTAATATTACCTATAGGTATGTGATAACCATAACCTCTAGAAGATTGAATGCTTACAGGTTGTGCCCTCGAGGGCTGGCCTGAACTGGATGGGGGAATAACCACATTAGTATGGGTCGGAGGGACATAAACTATAGATGGTTTTATATTGGAGGTTTGTCCTTGACTACATAAAATTCTGGTGTCAAATAACATAGGTCATGCCGAGGGTTTCCCCCCGGCACTAGAAGGTACTGACAAAACAGGAATTGAAGGTTGGGCCCGAGGTAAAGAAGACCTGGGAGGATTGGGAATAGACATAACATGAGAGGTGGGGGTGGGGGGGTAATTTGACCTGGGTTGTGTGGTGTTACTGCACAATCTATAATCGGTTCAATGGGTCTCATAGAATCAGCAAGTGAATGATATCCCACAAGAACAGATGTGGAACGGATGGTGTCGGGCCTAATAGGTCATCTATCTGCTTGTCAATATCCTGTGCACGGAGAATGGAAGCATGGTATTACCTACATTCTTCTTCATCTTTAGAAGAGTTTAAATGGGTGCCAAATGAGGCATTGTCCTGTCCTACAGGGATATCCCAAAATGGAGCATTGGGACCAAAATCCAGACGGGTAGTATCATTAACATGACCTTTCGTGGGAGACTGGAATGAGGTATTTCCCCGAGAAGGCTATTGGACCAAGGGAGGTGAGTGTGAAGAATATGGTCCTCCACTTTCTATAACCACATTATCTCCCACTTGGGAGGTGGTAGCAGCTCCTTGGTCGATAGCTTCCATTGGATTTTCTCCTAAACTAGGAATAAAATCAGGTGGCAAGCCCCATACTCTTCTGGACTGTCTTAACTCAGCTAGTTTTTACAATTCCTATCTAACCTAGGGTATGAAAATCTAGAAAACACACCAAAATATTTCCCTACACAATCTATAGGTCAAAATAAGCACACTTAAAATGATAGGAGGAGTTCAAAAGGTTAGGTCTCTCACCAGGATTGTCAAGAAGGTGCCACTCGCGATAGACCTTGAGGGTACGTGCGTAGTAATCTCCTCAAATGATGTTTTCAGTGTATGGCTCCAAGCAAGATATACAAAGGGCTTTTCTCAAATGGATAGGGTATCCTAGTGGGGTCTCCTGATATACTCAATGTACGTGGGAGCTCGAATCGGTAGTAGCGTTGTCTAATGCATAACCATACACAAGGGGCCTTCCGATGTACAATCGAATACGTGAAGTACCTTTCTATATACCTCAAGGGTATGTGAAAGGTTGTTTGATATACCCATGGTACATGCAAGAACCGCACGAGTCCCTAAATGTAATGCAGACAAATAACGACAGCTCCTATGCTTAAGGATTCCCTAACATGTCTCTAACCTATCACTCCAATTGCTACGTAAATTTTAACCTATAACTACCGTTGATTTTAAAGTGGACGGTTAGGTGAATACATGATGTTTTGATAGAAAAGTAAAACCATGCAGTATTCTTATGCAAAAATATTTCACTTTACCGTTCAATATGCCTACTTATGGGAGGGAAAGAGAGTATTTTCTTTCGTTTCAAAACCAAAAATACTTCCAATCAACATTCTTGAACACAAAATTGAAGACAAGAAACACTTTCCAAACTGACTTCTCTTTTCTGAAAGCAATAAAAAAGGGGGAGAATCTCTTTTCCTAAAGAAAAAACAAGAAGCACGCTACATGCAAATGCACTCTGTTTTTTCAATTTTCTCTTAAAACATAGGAAAATCTAACTTAAAACTACCATATTTTTTATTTTTCTTGAGATAGTACTAAATGCATAACAGACAAAAGAACATGAAGAGCTTGAAATCTTGTAAAGCCAATCAGAGATCTAATGTCCAACGCTCAATGATGATAACCTAGTCTCAGTCAAAAAAATTCTTTTTTAAAGGAAGAAAAAAGAAGTTCTCTATGCAAACAAGAAATGAAACTAAGATGCTAATAAAATGTTCTTCTTTTAGTCTATATAACAGAAATGAAAAGAGATCTTACTAACACCCTAAGCTTTTCAAAAAACAAGAAATCCTTTCGCAATCACAACCAACAAGCATAGAAGCAGATGAACAATAAAAAATCCTAATCTAGATTTTGAATTTCCCAATCAAACCAATTTTAAACCATAAAATTTCAAGCCACAAGCATCAAATTCTGTCACACGAGCCAGAAAGTGCAAGACTAAAAGCAAAACAACTCAAATTTTAACAAAAAATGAGGAAAAGAAGGTCTTGGAATGATGCCTACCTGGCACTGCGCTTCTCTGGTGTTGACAGGGCAATTCTATCCCAACACCCCTTCTCACCAATGGGATACAGGTGGTGGAACCATGTGCTGCCCACTCTGTTCAAGCAGTGGCACCGCTCCTCATACACTGCATAGCCGTGGTTCCCTGTATAAAACCAAAACACAAAGAGAATGATAGATCAAGTCAGAAAAAGACTAGATCAAGGTCAAAATTGCTAGATTGAGTATAAAAACATAGGATAAAAGGTTGAAATGATTTAGATTTGAACAGATTTGGAAGTTTCAAACCCAAATAGACAAAGTCAAATAGCAGATCTGACTGAAGAGAGTTGGAGAAGGAGCCTAGATTCAGACAAGAGTTAAAGAACTAAGGAAGATCAGAATGACTAATACACGATTCCCTAGCAAAGTCGCCAGATTTGTTAGCTAGAATATTTCACCTTTTGTGGACAGTAAGGTGTTCCACTGGTCTGAATGGTTCAGATCCAGAACAAATGAAGGATAAAGGTTGAAGACCTTCCCTAGACGCCGTAGATACCTGGAATGTAATGCTTCAATAGTAACCCTGTGTACCTGCAATCAGATTAAACATATAAACACATCAAAGCTGCTAGAATATAATCTACTAATCCATGTTAGTGACTAAGGAATCTAACAACATACATGTGAAATCATACAACAACAGTAATGTGGGACGAAAATCAGCTTTGCATTAAGATAAAATGGAGATTTTTACAACCAGTTAAGCCTTAGTGTTGACATTCATCTCCATGAAACCAAGCACTCTCATCCCCATAAGATCTAACTTTTGCTCTCTATGCTCTCCAATGGCTTGGGCCAAGTAATCAATCCAACAGCATAACAATACCTTCAGATTTCTCCCCTCAACCATGGACATGAGCTTGTATTTATAAGGCTCAATGGATAGGGATGATTGAGAGATTAGTGGATGAGGTGGCCTCTAATATCCTAGGATGAGGGATCTTGAGATCAACTGAACCACAATGATAGGGATAAGGGAGGACATGAGGCTCATCATCTAGAAGCCTCGAGAATATTCTCTTTTTCCCATTTTACCCAGGGTACCGCTTTTCTCCTTCAATGACAAAGCAGTTCAGGTAAGAAACGCTTATGGACTAAGGGCCATAAGCGGTGGCACCGCTTGTGGATAACAAGGGATAGGCGGTGCAAGAAAGGTACCGCTCTTGCATAAAGGGGAAAGCATGGTGCTAAGCATTTTTGTGAAAGATTGACAAAATGGCATGAGTTTCCACTCCAAGTGTTGGGATTCAGGGAAAGTAGGTATGTTAAGAGTCTTATCACATGATGGTGACAGGATTTTGGTATAAAAATATTAGCTACTTCATATAATTAAATGCAATTAAAGTGGTACTTAAAAATAAAAACCACAAAAATGGGTTAACCCTGGGGCATCGTGTATTGTCCATACAACCATTGCATGGAATTGAAATTTCCTTTGTCATATTGGTATGGATACGTCATACATACTGATTCCATTCCATAACTTCAGTAGCTCGTCTATAAGAGGTTCGATATATACATTCATACATTTGACTTGGAACCTACCTAATTGATTTGAAGTACATATAAAATATATAATTATGAGAACCATTAAGATATATAAACCATGCACAAGAGTAAAATATATATATGTGTGTGTGTGTGTGTGTGTGTGTGTGTGTGTGTGACATTAGGAAACATAATACTACAAATGAGATGTCACAACTACATTAAAAATAAAACAGTTGTAGACACAAAATACCTAAAATAATCATCGACAACATTATGTGCTCCCTCTTTATTGACAACAATGGAGGAATGTTAGTGTTGATAACACAAATAGGCCACACCATGTAAATGTATTTCATCTATGCAAATGGATTAACACCATCTATTTCCAAATAAATCCTAAGATTACAAGGTTCTTCTTTAAAGTGAGACCACTTTTCCTTGATATCTCTAAATGCAAAACCATCTCCAGGAATTCGAATAACATCATCTTAACTTTTGTTCCTTGCATGGTAATCCATAAATTGTGATATGTTATTGCACCTGAATAGTCATTGCAAACATGGAATGATGGGAATATAACGAAGAACCTTGTGAGGCACCTTTTTTGTTACTTGATCTGTTTGATATATACTTATATGACATTCCTTGCAAATTCATGTCGATTATAATATATAACATGGTCATCGGGGCATGCATGAATTGCTTCATAATGCATTCCAATATCTTTCATGATGGAAGATAAATATCGATATGTGCAAGGTAAAATATTTGATGGTGGTAACAAAAAATCAGCTATTAATCTACATCAAATAAAAATTAAAATAGAGTTAATATAATATATAAATAAAATTAACGAAACACACTTCATCCGTATTAATTTGAATTATGAATTAACAATACAATTATTAGAGGAATAAAGATACAATTTATCACAATCGTATATATGTGATGGATTATTTTACATACCTTAACATCCATGTGATTGATATGTTTGAAACACTAGTCACAACCTTCAAGTTCATTATAAAAAATATAGCAGAGAGAATATTTGTTTTGGATCCTTCATAAAGGGGTTCAAATGCCTTATCGAGAAGAGGTATATCTAGAACACCATTAAAGTCATCAATATTTTCATTATCATCGGCATCATCATCATCCATTCTAACATTAAATGAATCATCGATAAATGTATTTGTACCATCATATTCAACTACATTATCAGTATGATCATCTTCTTCAATATGATCATTCACTTGTTCTCCATTAAGCATAAACGCTCCATGATCCTCCGGTACTTGTTCTGAAAGCACTTCCTTTGGATGATATTTCGTAGCATGTCTTTCCTTTATAAATAAATGAATGCATCAATAGATATAAGTTAGTATAGGAAATTCTCAAATAATACATACATTTACCAAAGCAAAAAATATAAAAAACTTTATAATTCTAAACCTACAAATGGACGATATTCATTCCCCCCTCAATGTTTCCATGTTCTCTACAATGTTTTGTGGTTGTTGCGATCAATATTCTTGATGGCCTCAAAGACCAACTAGATCCAAGAATTCAACTTATAGGATGAATTCCTGATTGAAATCTTCTTTCTCACCTTTAACTCAGGTTCTCCGCAATTTCGTCGTTCCACAAGACGTTTCCCGCAACTTCTTTTCCACAACAACCCTTTTCCGCAACACTGTGGATTGTGGGATGCGACTTTAAAACTTTTATTTTTTTAGATTGAACTTCTGCAACTAATTGCAGCCACAATGGTCTATCCTGCATGTGGGTTGCAGAACTTAACTTATCGAAAACTGAGTTCCCGCAATTTCCATGTTTCCCAATTTCCGCAAATTCGAAGTCTTTCGTACCATAGATTCTTGCGGATTAGTTCTCGCCAATTGATAAGTATTCATAAATGGAATATATTGCAACCATTGATTTATATCTCTATATTTATTCACCATTCATTCTTCTCTGAGATCTATCTTTGTAGCTCACCAAATTGATCACTGAAAGGATCAATTTCTCTGCAATTCAGATGACAGAAACTAAAGAATTTATACACAGAATTATATGGAGTGGACACACAATGAATTCATATCTATACATATTTATATAAAATTAGGAATCAATCAAAATACTCACAGAATGTAATCCTCTATTCTTTATTCACTTGATCAAAATTTCAAACACAGAGAATTCAACTTATTCAATCCTTCTATGCACACTCTTTATTCTCTCAACTTTCACTCCTTTTTCCTTTTCCTTCTACCCTCTCCCCCTCTCCTAGATATATTACACTCAAATTAATTTATAACACTCATAAAACCTGTCACATCTGACTAAGTTGGACCTGAGGACCTAATAAAAGAAAACCCTATCGACAAAGATCAATCCTTGAGAAATCCATGCAAGGATCAAGGAGAACAAAGGAAAAATTGCCACTTATTACAAATTTAAAACTAATCCTATCTACTTTTCATCAAACCCTATCCATCTAGAACTTGATGACAAGGAAAGATGACTCGTTAGTAAATGAACTTCAAGCTGGATGATAAGCTGATTCATCAGTCAATGAAATTCGAGCTGGATGCTCCTGCATCATACTCCTGGGGAAGAAAATAATTTTTCATTAAGTCTTCAGGCAGTACATTGCACTTGGAAATTTATTGCTCTATCATCCAGGCTACATCTTCAGTAGGTTAATTTCTCCATTTGACCAGGTATTGAAAGAAGGTTTTTTCTTGATATTCCTTAAGATTCTTTTGTTAAGGATGACTTCAATATGAGGTTTTTCTTTTTGTGCAACTTGTCCTTGCCAATCTATACCTGGATCATCTCTATATGAAGTTACACCATATGGTTGGATACTTGCATCTCTAAAAGGATATAAATCTGAAACATTAAAAATTGGTAAAATCTGAAGGTCGGAAGGAAGCTCAATTTCATAAGCATTTGCAAAAAACTTCCTTAAAACTTTACAAGGTCCAATCTTTTTAAGCTTCAACTTATTATAAGTTCCGTTAGGGAACCTTTCCTTTTTAAGATAGGCCATCACTAAATATCCAATCTAAAAATTCACTTCTCTCATCTTGTTGGTAAAACCCACCAACAAAGCCTCATCGATAGGGGTTCTCACTTTGTCGACGCCCAACCAGCGCAATCTCCCTGAGCACCGGCCCGAATAGGTTTTACCCTGCCCAGCAACATCTGTGGAGCAGATGAGGTCTCACTCGAGATGTTCAAGAAAGAGCTACCGAAACTAAGTTTCCAACAATGGGGAAGGAGGATATGGGGATCCAATTGGGAGACACTCTAACTGCTAGATCCAGAGCTTTGCAGATGACTTTAAACCATTTCCACAACTTTCAAAGTGTGTTTAGAACTATGCACTCATTATAGATCTATTTCCACAACATCATACAGTTGTCACATTATTGCAAATACCATGGCATTGTTCATAACACATTTCAACTCATAGTGCAACAGACAAGAGAAGATTTTAAAACAAATCACATCAATATAACAGAAAGAGACTAAACCACAGTGACATCATAGAAAAACATGTCACAACATCATAACAGATTAGATTGCAGCAATGAAAATAGACAAGATTTGTGCAACAATTGTCATATCATATTAATCTTGTGCAAAGGATCCAAATTACACAATTATTCTCCAAAACTAGAGACTGCATACATCAAGAAAGACCCAGATAAATCATAGATACACAAGGAAATCTTCAAAAACTAGATCGCACTAGTCCTTATGCCACAATTATCCTCTGATGTAATTCTCCTATGATGATCATGATCCTCTTCTTTCTCTCCTATTCTTGGTACCATCTACTTGCAAAAATAGATCTATAAATAGGCTTGCACCATTACATTGAGGTTCCACTTCTAACTAACTTATAACCTCTAATGACCTATTACAACAAAACTTGGTTAAATAACATATAAAATATCCAAATCCATGTTAGGTTGACAGGGTATGTGCCAACGTCCATGCCTTGAAATCTTCAAATTGCTGCGCAATCTCACAAACCTAAAGTTGGACTTTGTCGGTAGTACTCTAACAATTAGTCAAATATTGCTTCACTAGGTGCTCTTCTCTGGCCTTGTTGTTAACCGTTTGTCGATGCTCTTTCACTACCTACAATGTGGTGAATTATTTAACAACTAACTGTCCATCGATTTCCTGAAATTAATCAAGCTGAGCGTGACGCTTTTGTTGGTGTTCCTGCGTACGGGTGGCTCTCTGCTGTAAATACTTTAGTTCTTCAACCCGTGTGATATATATCATCAGTGGCATGGCCTTCAATGATGTCTTCAAGGTCGTCAGTTGACCTTCATCTTCTTACACTTACGTAGTCAACTGATCAAGCTGCTTGTCCTAGACAATGCTCTGTCAAAACTGCGTTGTTACTTCCATAATGGTTTTGGCCTCTTTCTCCATGCTTTCGAATTGAGTTGCGATGTCTTCAATGGAGGATTTACTTTTCATAACCTACTCTAATGGCATCATAGGTTGTACAAGGGCATTGAGTATTAGGTTGGTATCCTAAAGCTAAACAATAGTTTTCCCTAATCGTTTGGCCTTTTCGACTGGGGTGAGTTCGGCTGTGTTCTCAAAAATGTGCTAGTAGGCTTCAGAAACAGCCTGCTTGACTTCATCACACCTGGCACACATCTGATCCTATTCAATGATCAGGTGGTATTGCACCTTTTTCATCTCCATAATCTCTTCAGCAGCCTTTCGTTTCATCTCATCCTTTGGCGCCTTCAAGGAAACTATCTCTCAAAATTTTTCTTCTACCAGCTGCACCCAAACCTGATGTAGCTCGTCTACCTGTTTCTGCAGCTTCTCTACAATGCTCTGTGATTGGACATAGCCCTCAGTCAGTTCTTTTTGTCATTCTTCCAATTCCAGGGCGACAACATGCTACAAATCCACTAACTCCATAGTGTACAACTTGTTCAGCTCCAAAGCCACACCCTAGATTGGTCGTAGCAACTGGTGAAGTTCCCCATTTCCCACGCCGATCACAGTCAGGGGAACTTGCACGTTCTTGGCCCAAGGCTCAGTGCTAATCGAGAAGATGTCTTACATCATAGGTCTCACAGATTTTTGCCTAGAAACAATACCAAAAATTGAATCTAATCAATCTCTTGACACACCAAATTCTTCATGGTTTGACTCTCAAATTCCCTTTGTCGCATCCTCAGATGAGTCAGTGACCGATTTGATAAGTCATTCCAGTTGGTCCTCCATCCCTGACCTAGTACCACTACTTGCCTCCTATTCCTAGTGCCATTTGGTGTGAGTCTCCTCCCACATGCACTGTGATGCATCCTCAGGGTCCATTGACGACTCGTTGTTAGAGTCATGAGTGCTCAGTACCTTCTAGGCAGTCTCTTTTGGGGCATCCAGTGGATGCTCTTTAGACAATTCTTTCTAACTCACCGGGTTTCACCACTCCGTCAACCACTCTTTGACACTGGTATCCAATTCTTCTGTCATGACCTTGTAAGGCAAAGGTAGCCACTACCGATCGAGGTCCCGCCACGCCTGAATGTAGATAGAGTGGGGCCCGATGGAAAACTGAAGGATCCACTGATACTTGGTCACAGCATAAGGAGGTACTCAGGAAATATCAACGGTTGCAGCTTGCATGGCTTCCCAATAAAACCAAAAGTGAATGGCATAGTCCACCTGTCAAGTGGGCTCTTTAACCCACCATAAGTTTCAATACCTTGCACCTCGGAACACCTTTGCTGCATCAACTGTCATCGGTTGATAGTCTTCTGGTTCCATCCAGGAAACTAGTGCAATAAGGATCAACAACCAACTATATGAAAATGATCGCCCATCCTGGGCAGCAAGTGCATCTTCTAGTAGCTGATTTAGTAGAAACAGAGACCAATTCATTTGCACCCCCTCAGCACACTTCTGGGTGCATGAAACAACACCTGAATTGCATTGGACTAGTCGGTTTCCCCGAATGACCTTGCTCACCAAAATACTTGTGCCAATGCGCATCACCTGTGATTTAATGCTATCAATGCAATAAGCATGGCCATCACACTGTAAGCCAAAGCACTCTTTCAACTGCTTGGAAAGACTTTTGTTCAGTATCCCTCCCATGAATATACTTTGTCAGATCTTCCCTAGCCTTCAGTAAGCCTATGATGCTTGCAATCAAATCTATTATAACACGGATCGATGTATTCAACCAAAGTGCCCCTCCATGAAAACAAGCCAACAGTTTCCTCACGCAGGCATGGGATTCATTCAATCGCCCAAAATGAGGCATATTAATGAGCCCCAACAATCCAGATTGATCTAACCCACTCGCCTAGGGTTGAGGAATCTGCCAAATTGGGGCACCAGGCCCCATCGAGATTGACTCATAGGGCTCATCCCTGACATATTTGAGTAATAGTAGGTCATGGTCCTCAAATTTCAACCTGATCAATGCAGGGATGATGTCGACTGAGCACTTCATCCATTCCAACAGCGGTGACAATTTTGGTGGAAACTTCTAATTCTTTGACAACTACCTCAGCTTGGCTCCCAGACGCATAGGAATGACATATCCCAAAATGTCATGAACAGAGACACCCTGAGGTGCTATGGACTCAACATCTCCTGAACTCGATGGCTTGGCCTATGCAGTTCCTTCTCCTTACACTCTCATCGATGTGCGAGTTTTCCTCTTCTGTGGCGGCATGGGACTAGGCCTCTGGACCTACCGCTTCCACTTGGGAATGGATAATGAACCGGCTGGCATGCTCATAATTTCTTCTTCAACACCCATGGGCCAAATAGGGGACTCATACTCACTTGAAATATCAATGACATCAAGTTTTCTCAGCATGTCTTACACCTCAAACCTTAAAATGCACTCGAAGCTCTAACCTGCAACACTAAAACTCAATCAAAATCTCACACCACACTGCACAATCCCTTCTTGCTTCACACGCTGCTCGCTCAACTGAACAATGTCATCCTTATGCATCCTGCGCACTCTTTATAGCCACCTCCAACTCAAAACTTATTATTTCCAAATCTATTATCACCATGATTACTAAATCTGGTATTAGTGATGCCAAATACGTTGATGATCTTACTCCTCTAATGGTCAGATCACTCATTAATGCAGGTCACTTCAACAAGCGTCATTGACCAACTGTATTAACTACCTACATTTATTACTTGATTTGACTAAGCCAAATCCCTGCAACTGTCACAAGTGGTCGACCAGTCATCACTACAAACTTTAACCTTGCGCGGCCTCTCCCCCGGGGCTCGCCTTGCTGCTCTGACTTAAAATATTCTTTTTTTTTTCACAGCGCCTCAAGTAGTGCACGTCTCTGGCCCCAACCTAGAGGGTTTCAAGCGATTCCCATTGATAAGCATCATTAATACTACGCCATCTAATTGCTATAATTGAACTACACCACCAGAAGTAATGGAGTGAACAAGATACGAACCTAACCAATGCATTTGTAACTTACTTGGATGCTTGATGAACTTACTATCATATGGGCTCATCTTGGTGCTCTGACTTAGAATATTCATTTTTTTCACAGCGCCTCAAGTAGTGTGCATCGTCGGCCCCGACCTATAGGGCTTCAAGTGACTCCCATTGACAAGCGTTGTTAATACTGCGTCGTCTAATTGTTGTAATTGAACTACACCACCAAAAGTAATGGAATGAACAAGATACAGACCTAACCAGTGCATTTGTAACTTACCTAGATGCTTGATGAACTTACTGTCGTATAACAGTACCAAATCTCCTTCTGCAAACTATTTTTTCTTAATGTGGCGATCATGCCACGCCTTCTATCAATCCTTCGCAACCTATTGGTGGAAGCCAGAAATAAAGCAATCTTCTTCAAGATGGATCAACTACGGAATTCATTCTTCTGATGCTTCTACATCATCCATGCCCATCACTGCAGCAATGCACATACTGGGAATAATATACTCCATGGGCATGACTGCCTCTTTCCCATAGACCAGCTTAAATGGTGTCTTCCATTTAGTTGTTTACAAGTAGTGCGATAGGCCCATAGCACCGCTGGAATTTTTAGGTCCCAATCATCGCAGTTAGCGTTACATACCTTAGTCAACGTTGTTTCCAAGATTTTGTTGAATGCTTTGACAATCTCATTCTCCTGTGGATGGTATGGTGTACTCCTCTTATGTTGCACCCGCAACTCCTCGGTTAGTACTTTCACAGTCTGGTTGACAAAGTGACTGCCCTGGTCACTCATCAAGATCCTAGGACACCCAAACCATGTCACGATGTTTTCAAAGATGAACCTTGCTTCCGTCGCAATGGTACAATCCACTACTAGTGCAGCTTTCGCCCACCTAGTGAGATAGACGGTTCTAGTAATAATCATTAGAGGAATTTTGGGGTCTAAAATGGGCCTCCTAAGGAAAATAATAAAATATTAGTTAAAATAATAAAATAATATTGATTAATTTTGGAGGAAGAAAGAAAAAAACTACTTTTTGTGTTCGTATTTTCGACATATCTCCCTGTGTTTTTACTCAAATTTTGATCGAGAGAGCTCGTTGGATGTGGAATTTGATTCTGCATCCAACGAGTACCCACACTGCATACTTTTGATGGACCCCGCTACCCCAAAAACAAGAAATACCTGAAAAATGTGATGATGATGTCATCATCATGTTTTTCAGGTATTTCTTATTTTTGGGGTAGCGGGGTCCGTCAAAAGTATGCAATGTGGGTACTCGTTGGATGAGGAATCAAATTCCGCATCCAACGAGCTCTCTCGATTGAAATTTGAGTAAAAACACAATGAGATATGTCGAAAATACGAACAAAAAAAGTAGGGTTAGTAATAACAAATGTGTCAATTCAACCATTATGGTTGACTTATTTTATTGAAATTCTATTGGTTCTTGAATTCCAACTCACAAAAACTTATTTTGGCACGTTTTCTTATAAGGCCCATTTTAGACCCCAAATTTCCTCTAATGGTATCGCACACCAGTCCGCTTCCCTGGTGGATTAATAGGACCCAAAAAATCCACATCTCATTTATCAAATGGTTGCAGAGTCACCTATAGTACCAGTGGCATCTCATCCCGCCGCGATGGTTTACCGACATGCTGGTAGGCGTCGCAGCTCCTTGCATAGTCTACGGCATCGTTATGCAATGTAGGCCACCATAGTCTGATGCGCAACACCTCTTGTGTAGTAGCTCAATCTCCATAGTGGCCTCCCGCAATTCCTGCATTTGCTTCTTTGAGAATGGGACCCTTCTCATGCGGTAAAATACATCGTCGCAAGATTTCATCTGGTCCAAGCTTATATAACTGTCCACCAATTAATTGAAAATCTGAAGCCTTTACTACCAGATGCTTCTTTTTTCTATTCGACATGTCCTTCGGGGCGACACCAGTGGCCAAAAACTGAATAATTGGTGCATAGTGATTATATGTGATGTCAACAAGGAATAGTTGCGCATCTGGCAATCCATCATCAATATTGGTCGGTTCTTGACCGTTCTCAATGCAAGACAGATGATCTGGGACAGCCTTTAATCACCCTGGCTTCACAACTATTTCAAAATAAAACTTCTGGAAGAGTAACATCCATTGACAGATATTCCCCCCCCAACACAAGCTTATTGACTAGGTATCACAAAGCAGAATGATCAATGAACATCTTGAAATGTTTTCCCAACAAGTAGTTCTGGAACTTTTGTAGTGTGTAAACCATCGCCAAGCCTTCCCTTTCTGTCATTGTATAATTTTGTTAAGCAAAAGGCAGCTTTCTAGTGTCATATGAGATTGGATGATTGAGGTTTCCCTCACCCGGTTGCACAAAAATAACCCCCAATGCGATAGAAGAAGCGTCAATGTGCACATGGAACTCCTTATCCCAATCAAGAAAAACCAGTATGGGCGTAGAGGCCATCTTGGCTTTCAAAGTGTCAAAAATTCCTTGACATTCCTAAGTCCATTCATAGGTTGCATCCTTCTTTAGTAGTTTCTCCATGGGGGCAGTAATCGCAGTGTATCCTTTGATAAAATTGCAATAGTATCTGGTATGCCCCAGTGTGGCCCGAAGCATTTTGACATTAGTCGGTGGTGGTAAACTGAGGATTAACATGATCTTAACCGAATCGACCAACATACCTTCTTTGCAGACTATGTGCCCCAGTAGAATGCCAAATGGTGCACAAAAAATACACTTTTTAGATTTTAGGGCGATTTGATGCTAGAGACACCTTTCCAACATCAGTCGCAATTTGTTCAGATGGTTCCTAATTATTCCATAGATAGTCCAATCATCAATATACACCTGTAGGAAATTTTGAAGAAAATATTTAAATACAGCGACAACTACGCAAGAGAATACAACTGGTGCATTCTTTAGCCCAAACGGCATGACTATATATTGAAAACAACCCCACTCAGTGACAAACATAGTCTTATGGTTGTCCTCCTTTGCAATTCGGATCTGGTGGTGTTATCCCTAAATTTGAACCTAGACTACAGGGATTCAAGCTTAAGTAAATCTTTTTCAAAAATGTACAAATCAATGAAATCAAACTAAAAAACAAACTGGTATGAAATCAAAGCTATTGGAAAAATTATGAATGAATTAAGCTAGTATAACATGAGAACTATAATAAAATCAAACAATTATCGAAGAACTAGGATGGTATGTCAATTAGAGCCATAAGAGAACCATGAAATCATACAGAAACTGTATAACATAAAACCAAACACAAGGTCCAATATCTCAGTAACTATGATCATAAAGTCATGAAATGAAACTGCCTCTGTTTTCTGAAAGTATAAAGGATAAATGTATTTCAAAATAAGAATCACTGTAATGGAATTCTATGGACCATATACATGATAAATTATAAGAAACACAACTCATAACATACATAGACAAATCATAATCATGCTCATTCAAGATAGAACCTGTATTGAAGCTGTAGAGTATTTATATTATACAGACAGTGATCAAAACTGGGCTTTCATAACTTCAAACTTGCCAACCCCCCTGTCTCATCTAGAGACTCTCCTTAAATACCAAATATTTGCTTGTTTAAGCTAACTATAAGATCCTATTTCTATGGATCAAGCTTTCTCAAAAATAGGGAAGTCAATCCCCTTTAAACAGTGTTTAAGTACAAGTGTAATAATAAAAAAACATCTGTCAATAAACAGCATTACTTCAAAATCAAACTACAATTCGACATCTAAAGGCTTTTAGAAGCCTCTGCCTTAATTATCTGGAGCTTGTTCTTGAAAATTGGCTGCAATACTGTTCTGATCACGCATCGACCGGAATTCCCCAAGAAAGTCTGATGACTCAATGTGTTGATGACAGTTTAACATGTGTAAATAACGATCCCAAACAAGGCTCAGTAATTGTCAAACTGTTGTTTTCCTAGAACCAGTTTCACCAACAATTGACATGATACCACCTTTCACAAGTATCACACCCAATCCAAAATTCATTCATAGAATTGGTCTCCTCACAAATTCCATAGATTGTATCACTATGCTCTTCATCGTCATCCTCGTATGTTTCTTCCTCCTCTTTCAATGAAACTGGTTTAGAATTCTTCAGTTGACCATCACCCATTCGCTTTCCAGATGGCTTAGATTTGCTCCCACTATTGTTAAAATTAGTCTTCTCCTTTGGCGGCTTCCTCATAGTTGGGAGATCATTTATCATACTAAAACGACGCTTCCTCTCATTCTGGTTAAATCGATCACCATGGTAGAAAGCAACAGCAAGCAACCAAGCATCACTATGCACAACAACCAAGGAAAGCCAATCTTTTCGCTGCATGCCATCTCTTGCAAAATTGATGCCTAGAGCTGGTTCTAGAAGCTCTGGTGGGACTTCTTCAGCAAGCAAGTTAACTTCCCATGATCCACTGGCATATCCATATAGGCACAAATTCTCTTTCTCTGGATCGCAAAGCGAGTAAAATATGTCAACCTCAGTGGTAAGAGCACGGATGATGGTAGTTCGACGGCTTCTGTATTCTCTAAACACCTCTTTAATAGTGCGAGGGTTTGAAGAAATTGAGGCAGCGGTCTCCATGGCAAGCACCCCCGCTTAACATGAACATTTAATGGGGAATATGAGATCCTTCAGTTTTTATTTAATATTATGTATCTATAAATGTTTATGAATCTCGATTTGTAAATGTTTCCCAACAACCCACCTGCTTTGTTTGCAACGAAGAAGAGCATTCATTTATGTTTATCAGTCCCTGCCAATGCCAACAGGTAGAATCATAAACTCTTGCATTGCCAGTTTATTTCCTGTGCTTTAGAGGGGCTATAAATTAAACCTTCAAGTTCCTTTTCTCATAACAAAGAGAACCCATAAAGAATTTTGCTTGTTAACTTCACTCGCCCCACACTCTGTTTCTTATAGATTTTTCAAAATAAAAATTGTCAGCTTCTCCCTCATCTCTACATCAGAAATGTACCCACATGCAGCACAGCAATTTAGATCCCTTTCCTAGATCGGTCCTTTGTTGAGTAATTCAACTAGGGTATATAAAGAATAAATATACCAAAAGATCAGCATCTTTCCTCGTCACTCTCAGAGCTGCTATATATACAATGCAAATAGTGGTTCACTATAGAAAGAGAAAGTCTTGGAAACCGATGCCCTCCTTCTAGGTATGGATCAATCTTTACAAAAGGTCATCCCAAATTCTCAGCTACTTGACATTCTTCCATTCTATACTCTCATGGAGAATACATGGGATGCAATCAAAACCAATTTATTAAAACACACGAATTGTAAACTTTTCTTCCACATGAGTGCCATCATGATTGCTTTTCTATCTAATCTTGGTATTCAAATTGAAACCTGAGTGATCACTTTGACATCTGGATGCTGCCAGAAACTAAAATTTTGTTGGAGCAGATCTGATGATAACATCTGGATTTGTCTAGGGATGGCATGCTCCCTGTGAGCTGCCAAGAACAAGTAGACCTGTGCCTTTCCAACGAAACCATCTCTAATAAATACACCCTGTCTTGCCATTCACTGCTTTGAAAATAAGAAATACCAGTGCCTTGTTTCCATTGGGCTGGAGTCTTCATCACAAATCTCTACTACTTTAAAAAACTTCAAAACAAACTACTGACTGAATCTTTCAACTACCCTGCAAATTGAAATAATCTTCTCACAACAATCTGATGACACTATACAAACTTAAGGAAATGCTTGAAGCATCAAGCTTATTTATTTACAGCTCCCATTCTAATCATCTGCTTTCTTTTGATCAGGTAAAATCATGCTTCCAATGAAACCATACAAATATTTGACTAACTGGTAAAACTTCTCATTTGGAGATGATGAATAATGGAACCCATGGAATATCAAAATTCATTTCAAAAGAAGGGAAAATCCAACCTCCATTTGACAAAAACAATATGAGATTTGAGCTGCTCAAAGACTCCATATAATCAACAAATGGATCAATAAAGATATAAGGAAATACCTCTTGCTGAAGATCAAAATATCTCTGTATATCCTCTTCCTCATAATGGCTACCACTTTCAGCTACCTGCAAACTGAATTGCAAATATGGCTGCTCAATGTCTTCTACAGATTCAGGATGGTTGATTTCCACACAATGTTGCTCCTCATCAAAATTTGATTCATAGTTGTCATACATCTGTTGGCTGCTCCTCAAATCAACAAAAGCTGATGTAGGGATCTGCTCTTTTTCATCTGAATACTCATCATAAATTGGCATATCTTTAGAGTGAATCGGTTGATGCTGATCCCAATCTAGAACTTCATTGTCTTCATCATAAAATGGAGCATTCTAATCGATTTCTAAAAATGAACATTTCTGTGCTATGATGCTATCATCAACTTTAATATCACAATTTTGAAAAATTTCTTGATGTAAAATAGAATTAGAGGAAGATAATGGATCTTCTTCCTTCTTCACAGCATAACCACCAGCTTCATCTTTGCTACTGGAAGAATCTACTTCTAAACCCTAGATATATAATGCATATCCCCTACAGCAATGCTCAAAAAGACACTCAGCTGGGTAAATCCTCTTACAATATGAATAAAAGGCATCATGAAAATCTTTCAAAGAGGAAATACTGGAAGGAGGAAGAGTTATGTACCATTGTCTCACACAACCATCTAATGAATACATAAAAAAATTCATCAATACATCTTCATGATGTATACTCAGCTGATCCATGTATTGATGAAATTTAATTACATGATGTGCCGGATTGTCCTCTTCCTTTTCTTGGAATCACGGAAGAAAATATCCCCATTCCTCCATGGTAGGTATTGTATTTGGAAAGCCAGGAACAAATGAGAAATTGAGTGGAGAAAATCTTTGTGACAACATGGATTCAAAACGCTTTGACATCTTGTAAAATCACCTTTGGATTCTTCAAACATGGAGTCACCCGGTGAATAAATCTGTAGTCAAACTAATGCCCTGCTCCTGTCCAACATCAAGAGATGGAACTGATATTTATCATTCTTTCCCGGGGAAGACGTCCTTTCCTTTTTCTGTCCCCGGCAACGGCGCCAGAAGATGTTATCCCTAAAGTTGAACCTAGACTACAGGGGTTCAAGCTTAAGGAAATCTTTTTCAAAAATGTACAAATCAATGAAATCAAACTAAAAAACAAGCTGGTATGAAATCAAAGCTATTGGAAAAATCACACAATTATGAATGAAGTAAGCTAGTATAACATGAGAACTACAAGAAAATCAAACAATTATCGAATAACTAGGCTGGTATGTCAATCAGAGCTATAAGAGAATCATGAAATCATACAGGAACTGTATAACATAAAACCAAACACAAGGTCCAATATCTCAGTAACTATGATCATAAAGTCATGAAATGAAACTGCCTCTGTTTTCTGAAAGTATAAAGGATAATTGTATTTCAAAATAAGAATCACTGTAATGGAATTCTATGGACCATATACATGATAAATTATAAGAAACACAACTCATAACATACATAGACAAATCATAATCATGCTCATTCAAGATAGAACCTGTATTGAAGCTATAGAGTATTTATGTTATACAGACAGTGATCAAAACTGGGCTTTCATAACTCCAAACTTGCCAACCCCCCTGTCTCATGTAGAGACTCTCCTTAAATACCAAATATTTGCTTGTTTAAGCTAACTATAAGATCCTATTTCTATGGATAAATCTTTCTCAAAAATAGGGAAGTCAATTCCCTTTAAATAGCGTTTAAGTACAAGTGTAATAAAAAAAAATCATCTATCAATAAACAGCATTACTTCAAAAGCAAACTACAATTCGACATCTAAAAGCTTTTAGAAGCCTCTGCCTTAATTATCTGGAGCGTGTTCTTGAAAGTTGGCTGCAATACTGTTCCAATCATGCACCGGCCGGAATCCCCCAAGAAAGTCTGATGACTCAATGTGTTGATGACAGTTTAACATGTGTAAATCACGATCCCAAACAAGGCTCAGTAATTGTCAAACTGTTGTTTTCCCATAAATAGTTTCACCAACAATTGCCATGATACCACCTTTCACAAGTATCAAACCCAATCCAAAATTCATTCATAGAATCGGTCTCCTCACAAATTCCATAAATTGTATCACTGTGCTCTTCATCGTCATCCTTGTATATTTCTTCCTCCTCTTTCAATGAAACTAGTTTAGAATTCTTCAATTGACCATCACCCATTCGCTTTCCAGATGGCTTAGATTTTCTCCCACTATTGTCAAAATTAGTCTTATCCTTTGGCGGCTTCCTCATAGTTGGGAGATCATTTATCATACTAAAAAGGCGCTTCCTCTCATTCCGGTTAAACCGAGCACCATGGTAGAAAGCAACAGCAAGCAACCAAGCATCTCTATGCACAGTAACCAAGGAAATCCAATCTTTTTGTTGCATGCCATCTCTTGCAAAATTGATGCCTAGAGCTGGTTCTGGAAGCTCTGGTGGGACTTCTTCAGCAAGCAAGTTAACTTCCCATGATCCACTGGCATATCCATATAGGCACAAATTCTCTTTCTCTGGATCGCAGAGCGAGTAAAAGATGTCGACCTCAGTGGTAACAGCATGGATGATGGTATTTCAATGGCTTCTGTAGTCTCTAAACACCTCTTCAATAGTGTGAGGGTTTGAAGAAATTGAGGCAGCGGTCTCCATGGTAAGCACCCCCGCTTAACATGAACATTTAATGGGGAATATGAGATCCTTCAGTTTTTCTTTAATATTATGTATCTACAAATGTTTATGAATCCCGATTTGTAAATGTTTCCCAACGATCCACTTGCTCTGTTTGCAACGAAGACGAGCATTCATTTATGTTTATCAGTCCTTGCCAGTGCCAACAGGTAGAATCATAAACTCTTGCATTGCTAGTTTATTTCCTGTGCTTCAAAGGGGATATAAATTAAACCTTCAGGTGCCTTTTCTCATAACAAAGAGAACCCATAAAGAAGTTTTCTTGTTAACTTCACTCACCCAACACTCTGTTTCTTATAGCTTTTTCAAAATAAAAATTGGCAGCTTCTCCCTCATCTCTACATCAGAAATGTACCCACATGCAACACAGTAATTTAGATCCCTTGCCTAGATCGGTCCTTTGCTGAGTAATTCAGCTAGGGTATATAAAGAATAAATATACCAAAAGATCATCATCTTTACTCATCACTCTCAGAGCTGCCATATATACAATGCAAATAGTGGTTCACTGTATAAAGAGAAAGTCCTGGAAACTAATGCCCTCCTTCTAGGGATGGATCAATCTTTACAAAAGGTCAGCATGAGTGCTGAGGATGCGACAATGGCTCAGCACTCATATCTGACATGGAAGGAACCAATCCTCTCACCATGACAGAATGGCTCAGCCCTTACATCTGACCATGGAAGGAACCAATCCTCTCACCATGACAGAATGGCTCAGCCCTTACATCTGACCATGGAAGGAACCAATCCTCTCACCATGTCAGAATGGCTCACCGACTCATCACTTCCCCTTGGAAGGAACCTCGATCTGAAGAGAACCAAGCTTCTCCCTGAAGTACTCAAACTTCACTCTGGCTAATGGCTTTGTCAACACATCAGCTATATGTTCGTTCATCACAACATACTGGAGCTTCACTACTCCCCTCTGCGCCATATCCCTGATATAGTGATACTTGATCTCGATATGCTTCGACTTGTCATGGAACACCAGGTTCTTCGACAACTTCACACAACTCTGGTTGTCACAATGTATACAAGTAGCATCCAACTGGAGATCAAATAAATCATATAGTAGCTTCCTCAGCCATACTGCCTCACAACTAGTTGAACAAGCTACCACATACTCTGCTTTAGCTGTACTCAGTGCCACATAGGATTGCTTCTTGCTAAACCAACAGATGTCACCTGATATGATACTAAAGAAGCACCTTGAAGTGCTCTTCCTATCGATGGCACTGTCCAATTTGAATCCTCATAACCTTCTAGTTTAATCTTCTGATTTGCCTCATACTTGAGCCCATAATCAATTGTAAACCTTAGGTACCTTAGAATATGCTTTGCAGTAATCAAGTGAACATGTTTCAATGTGTTCACAGCAAATAAAATATCAAGTCTCATATTTTTCAGGTACATCAACTGACAATACATTGTGGCATCAACCGAATATGATGAAGCATCACTCAATAACTTCATTTTTGATGCCATAGGTGTGATCATGGCCTTGCAGTCCATCATCCTGAACCTCTTCAAGATCTCTACCGCATACTTCCCTTGTCCGAGTAATATTCCATCTGCATTCTGTCACACCTCCCTGCCTAGCAAATAGTGCATCGACACATAACAGGAGCATCACTGGTCTTCCGCCTTCAACCTTGAAGCAAAGGTTGGAATATGCTTTACTCTCAGTAAAAACTAGAGTCATCAGTAATCTATCCATCCTATCATACCATGTCAAACCTCAGGATCTTCTGCACTCACTCCCTTTGAAGCATCATACTCCCTCTATCTCCCATACTCTATGCACTGAAACATTCTATACTGGAGTGACAAGTAGCTTCCTCTGCTACTAATATTCTATGTATCCATCTAGGGTCACTAGATACCAAGATCCTCTATCTTTGAAAGCAGTCTTCTTGCACCCATTTGTGAACTTGTCATACTTTATCAACCTTGTAGAAAAGGTTCATATCTTCATCAAGCTCATCATGTATGTGTTATCCCATGGGTGTCTTCTGAGCTCATACAAGGCCTTATTTCATTTTCACACATGATTCTACCTGTCATGTGACTTCACTTCCAGTGGCTACAAATGTCTCCTCATAGTTTATGCCTTCTTTTCATGAGAAGCCTCGTGCTATGAATATTTCCTTGTATCCCATGATGTTTCCATCTACTGCATGATGGAACTATGAACTTCCCTTCATGTATCAATACTGCATCCTAGACATCATTCTTTTTGAACTGGTCTTCCCTTTCTTCTTGTAAAGTTCTGCATCAATGATGTCACTACATTCATCATATTGTTTTTCATCTTGAACGGTCATTACTTGTTCTTCGGAACAAGTCTCATTCTTCTTTTCTTATAGGTGATTATGTATGCGATCTTTCCTACAAATCAAATGCATTTGTATGGTTAGAAATATTTCATAAGGAATATTCATACTGGAAAATTCTTATGCATAAATATATGATCAAGTATCACTATATCAGGGATATGGTGCAGAGGGGAGTAGTGAAGCTCCAGTATGTTACGACGGACAAACATATAGCTGATGTGTTGACAAAGCCATTAGCCAGAGTGAAGTTTGAGTACTTCAGGGAGAAGCTTGGTTCTCTTCAGATCGAGGTTCCTTCCAAGGGGAAGTGATGAGTCAGTGAGCCATTCTGACATGGTGAGAGGATTGGTTCCTTCCATGGTTAGATGTAAGGGCTGATCCATTCTATCATGGTGAGAGGATTGGTTCCTTCCATGGTTAGATGTAAGGGCTGATCCATTCTATCATGGTGAGAGGATTGGTTCCTTCCATGTCAGATATGAGTGTTGAGCCATTGTCGCATCCTCAACACTCATATCTGACATGGAAGGAACCAATCCTCTTACCATGACAGAATGGCTCAGCCCTTACATCTGACCATGGAAGGAACCAATCCTCTCACCATGTCAGAATGGCTCACCGACTCATCACTTCCTCTTGGAAGGAACCTCGATCTGAAGAGAACCAAGCTTCTCCCTGAAGTACTCAAACTTCACTCTGGCTAATGGCTTTGTCAACACATCAGCTATATGTTCATCCGTCGCAACATACTGGAGCTTCACTGCTCCCCTCTGTGCCATATCCCTGATAAAGTGATACTTGATCTCGATATGCTTTGACTTGTCATGGAACACCAAGTTCTTCGACAACTTCACACAACTTTGGTTGTCACAATGTATACAAGTAGCATCCAACTGGAGATCAAATAAATCAGACAGTAGCTTCCTCAACCATACTACCTCACAACTAGTTGAACAAGATACCACATACTCTACTTCAATTGTACTCAGTGCCACATAGGATTGCTTCTTGCTAAACCAACAGATCACACCTAATCTGATACTAAAGAAGCACCCTGAAGTGCTCTTCCTATCGATGGCACTATCCAATTCTAATCCTCATAACCTTCTAGTTTAATATTCTGATTTGCCTCATACTTGAGCCCATAATCAACTGTAAACCTCAGGTACCTTAGAATATGCTTTGCAGTAATCAAGTGAACATGTTTCAATGTGTTCACAGCAAAAAAAATATCTGGTCTCGTATTTTTCAGGTACATCAACTAACAATACATTGTGGCATCAACCGAATATGATGAAGCATCACTCAATAACTTCATTTTTGATGCCATAGGTGTGGTCATGTCCTTGCAGTCCATTATCCTTAACCTCTTCAAGATCTCTACAGCATACTTCCCTTGTCCGAGGAAGATTCCATCTGCATTCTGTCACACCTTCCTGCCTATCAAATAGTGCATCGACACATAACAGGAGCATCACTGGTCTTCCGCCTTCAACCTTGAAGCAAAGGTTGGAATCTGCTTTACTCTCAGTAAAAACTAGAGTAATCAGTAATCTATCCATCCCGTCATACCATGTCAAACCTCGGGATATTCTGCACTCACTCCCTCTGAAGCATCATACTCCCTCTATCTCCCATACTCTATGCACTGAAACATTCTGTACTGGAGTGACAAGTAGCTTCCTCTTCTACTAATATTCTATGTATCCATCTAGGGTCACTAGATACCAAGATCCTCTATCTTTGAAAGCATTCTTCTTGCACCCATCTGTGAACTTTTCATACGTTATCAACCTTGTAGA
This sequence comes from Pseudotsuga menziesii, assembly GCA_001517045.1. NCBI lineage: Eukaryota > Viridiplantae > Streptophyta > Pinopsida > Pinales > Pinaceae > Pseudotsuga > Pseudotsuga menziesii. Next base: position 245,518 of record LPNX010679387.1, read on the forward strand.
AAAGGTTCATATCTTCATCAAGCTCCTCATGTATGTGTTATCCCATGGGTGTCTTCTGAGCTTGTACAAGGCCTTCTTTCATTTTCACACATGATTCTACCTATCATGTGACTTCACTTCCAGTGGTTACAAATGTCTCTTCATATTTTATGCCTTCTTTTCATGAGAAGCCTCGTGCTATGAATATTTCCTTGTATCCCATGATGTTTCCATCTACTACATGATGGAACTATGAACTTCCCTTCATGTATCAATATTGCATCCTAGACATCATTCTTCTTGAACTGGTCTTCCCTTTCTTCTTGTAAATTTTTGCATCAATGATGTCACTGCATTCGTCATATTATTTTTCATCTTGAACTGTCATTACTTGTTCTTCGGAACAAGTCTCGTTCTTCTTTTCTTATAGGTGATTATGTATGCGATCTTTCCTACAAATCAAATGCATTTGTATGGTTAGAAATATTTCATAAGGAATATTCATACTGGAAAATTCTTATGCATAAATATATGATCATGCAACTACTTTAGCCAATACAGCATTCATCCATATCTCACAGAAAATTTCTAGATGCCTTCCATCTCTACCAGGACAACATTGAGATTGTGCACTAATCCAATATGTCAGCAAAGATGTTTCATTCTAGATAAGCAGCAATGGAGAGTTGTATAGCACCGTGAGCTACTTACCCATCACATGCATATTAGTAGTATACGGTCATTAATGCAAACATTCTATCATGCATAATACATTAATTGAATATAAACAAATGCATAACAAAACGATGAAATGACAATTGAATACTTATCTTTATTTGTTTCGTGGGTAGACTCCTTCTTGAGCCATCAGCTTTATCATCTTCCTCATTCATAATAGCATCGTTTCTTATCCAAATGCTAAGTTGAATAAGAGGTTCTTCAGGATTTTAGTTCTTCATATTCCTCATCGATTGAGGTATCTTCTTTGGATGGTGAGAGCTTGATCTTCAGTTGCTCCCATCTTCTCTTCTCTTATTGTGAGTCAAGCTTCTTCTTCTTCCCAGTGTCTGCTGAAAGTAATCACTTCCTTTTGGCACACATTTCTTGCATGAATGAATCCCATGATCATGGGAGGCCATTCAAGGTGGCTATCACCACTTCTTCATTCTCCACTTCTTCTACTATTACAATTTGTTCTTTGATTTCAGAGAACCTCGTAAAGTATGACTGTATAGTCTCTGCATTCTGGATATCCACATTCTTCAACTAGTTTCTTAAGCTCGTATTTTGATTTATGTTCTTCCCTTAAAATATCTTAGCCAAGGAATAAAACATGTTTAGTTTATTTAGGGAAGACACTTGTGGTACAAGGTGATCCATGATTGAATCAATAATGATCTTCTTGGCCTTGACCAATTTCTTCTTGTGTAAGGCTTTAAGCCTCATCTCCCTCTGGAACTAGAACCTCTCTACGCATGTAGGTGTACAATTCATTTTATTCAAAGATATAATATACTTCCATGCTTGGAAGTTGTCAACTTCACCAAGATTATCATCAAGCTGATGTGATAGATCACTTTGAAATGAGAACCTCAAATGAAAATAGAAAAATATTAGATCTTACCGATTTGAGGTGTCCGTTCTGGTTCCGGAGCTAGCTGATCTAGGGTTTGTCAGAGAAATCCTAATTTTCAAAACTTGGAATATTTCAAATATTATTGGATAGAAATATATATCTCTTCAAATTGAGCTGTCCAATGTACTCCTTTCCTGAAAACAGTGGAGGGAAGATCCCGAAACAGGAAGCCCTAGTTTTCCAATTTCTTCTACAGAAATTCCTATTACTATTTCTATGGTACCTCCTAAATTACTACTCCTTTATGTCTAAAACTTTTCATTTTGGTAGCCTCACATGTCCCTGTTTCAACCCCATATGTTTCATCAAAATTTTTGTCACCAATTGGGACTTATGATCATTTTCCCAAGGTGACCTGTTACAGGACTGTTCAGAACAATGAAGTTGTATGGACTTCCACATGTCCCTGTTTCATATTCTAGGTCTAAAACTTGGACCACAAAAATTACAGTCTATTCCCTTTTTGGAAAATCTTCAAAAATTTCATTTGGACCTTTGTATCCCAAGATATAGAAACTCTCCCTAGGTGTCTTGTTTAGGGATGAATCCTGGAAGAGGCTGCAACCCTAACTTGGAGGGATCATATCTCCAAGAATATAGTGAATCTGAGGCTGAATGTTTGATACAGTGTAAATCGGGATGTTATATTCATCCTATGAAAGTTTCAACTCTTGAGCCTTCTCCAATCCCAATATATAGGAAATGTACCAAAACTTATCATTTTTAGTATTTAGGGTTTTTCGAGCTCGGGGTCAAACTAGGGTTTGACTTTCCTGAAGTTATTCCCAACCAAAAATATTGACCCGGGTCTCTAAAATTTTATTTTCATGAGGATATAAATCCTGTGCTGGGATCACTCAAAAATTCCTCTTCTGTAAGAAGCCCTAATTCCCCGCTCTGAAAACTGAAAATGCTCAGAATTGAATTCCGCTTTGACAGAAAGATATGCCCTTCAATGGAGAGTCAGCCTAGCATACTTTTGCTGATGGATTTTGGAGAGAGAGCCAAAAATTAAGAAGCCCTATCTTCTACAGCTGCACAATGTCTTCTTCTCAGGTTAGCTCTGATACCATGTTATATTTTTATCATTCAAGCTAGCATTATGATCTTAGGATCTTTAACTGAGAGAATAACATGCAAAGAAATAAAACACAGGAGACAAGAGACACAAAGAATTTTCCTTGGGGAAACCGTAAATGAGACAACCCCACAACTTCCTTAGAGATAGAATTAGCACCAAAAGTAAAACCCGAAAACATAAATATGATCTCCCAACAGCAGCGGTCTGTCTCTTGTCCCGGCAACTTCTCTTCTCTCACTCATGCGCCCCAATGAGTGAGTGTGTGTGTGATAAATAGAGAGACTCACTCTCTATTTATATTCTTTATTTCACTTGAAAACCACTCCAGCATGTCGGCCTCACTTAACAATTACTTACTAGAGCCAACATCTTTAGGAGTGTCTAATAACCCTAGTGCCCCACAACTTGTGGGGACTTTGCCTCCTCCGACCAACAAGGAGGTTTATCCTTAACATAATGGTGGGGGCTATTGCCCGGACTTACAATGACTCACCTAGGGTCGAATTCTCTAGGATAATCTAATAACCCTAGGGCCCCACAACTGTGGGGACTTTAACCCTTGACCAATAGGAGGGTTACCCACAATAACTTGACATGACTTGTTTACATTATAGAAACTCTTGATAGGAACATCGGGGCATTACATGACTCAAATACATTATAGACACTTCCCAGAATAAACATCAGGGTATAATAAATAAGAAATACAAGTGAATACATTCCAAAGTTACAATTACATCAACATACAATGTGCATGAGGGAACTCCCTCTGATAATTCCCAAACACCCCATAGGTGTAACATTGGATTGATTCACGACCTCGTCCTCCTCCTCGACCTCTGAATCCTCTGTGGAATCCTCCTCAGAATCCTCCTTGCTGAAACTGCGGTTGGGCCATATGTTGTTGTGGTGGTTTTGGTTGCTGTTGGACATAGTGTGTGGATAGAACATACTATGGCTGATTATACTATAGTCATGGTGCCTGGTTATACTGTGGTTGTACCACCATTTACGGTAGAGGTACAAACTACGGCTACGATATAAACTATTGTTGCGGTTGTGCGGGGACAAACTGCAATAGAGGTGGTGGTGTATATAGCACGTGTGCTGCTTATTGCACTATGTGTGGCTGCGTTTGCACTGTCCAAGGATCCTCACCTTTCACAAAGTATGAATCATACGTCCTTTCCTAGAGAAAATCATAAGCTTGGCAGTTTTTGTCATCATGTCCTACTGACCGACAAAATCTGTGGTACAAATTTTCTTCCTTGGTAACCATCTTATGCATGTAATCAGAGTTCTCATGTCGATGCCCATAGACTTGACATATGCGAAACCATGGTACACCAGCACGACTCAATAGATTCAGGGCTCCTGACAACAAATAATTCTGAAACGTCAGACAGGTGTCTTTGGTATGTTCATCTGCATGGAAACGGGTGCACCAAATATCATTACGATCTTCATTGGCCTTTTTGATATCTTGCAGTTGGAGCGTCAAATTGGCCAACTGCACTTCAATCTGGTTCATTCAAACCGTAGATTCTCCTACTAGTGATGCCTCCAATTTCATCGCAGTCTCTAGAGCCTTGCTCTGTGTCACAATATTTTGTTGCATTAGCGGATTTCTAATATGCGGAACAAGCATGGCGATGAACCATTCCTCGTGCTGAACATCGCTCATCTGAAAACTGACCCGAGCCATCAATGTCTTAAACCGCTGATCAAAGTCCCAAATTGTCTCATTAGGGAACTGTTTGATCTCTTTCAATTCATTAATATACTAAGCCTCAGACCTTGGCTTCTTAAATTCTTCAAATAACCCCATTTGGATCTCATCCAATTTCTTCGTAGTACCTCCCTGATGGATTTGTGTGAATCTCATGAACCATTCCAGTGCACATCCCCTCATAGTAGTGTCCACTTGAATTTTATCAACATCATCATCAACATTTTGTCAAGTGGTCCATATCGCCTCACATAAGAACCAGTATTGTTCTGGATCATCATTTCCATTCCCATTGAATATGGGTAACTTGATTTCGTTGCCTGCCATTTTGGACCTTCTTCCTCCTGCTGGTGCTCTATTACTAGACTGTTGCTGACACGTTGGGCAAGTTGACATAGAGTGTGTATTTTTTCCTTGTGGTGGAGTAGTGCGTGGAGGCATGGGCACATTACTACTGGGGTTTGATTCTATTGTCCTTCCAGCTAACCTAGGCCTGGTCGTCCTCATCATCACAAAAAGGTCACTTCGTCCCGTGTGGTTGTTCTTCATGGCATTGCACTTTGATCGCATCAGGACCTTCTCCTGTCCTCTACCTCTTCTCTTGAAACCTTTCTCCTCCTCTTGTACAACCACTTGTTTCTTCGACGACCTTCACATTCTCACCAAAACTCATGCCCATCTACCACTTACCTTTTCATGCATCTCCCCACCACCGTCGCGGTGCCTACATCCTCTACACACCAGAGTTCCACTACTCTTGGTCCATATATAGAATACCTTTTTCACATACCAGTTGTTTAATGGACATCTGTAGCGACAACAAGAATCTTCCTCAAGGTCCACTGAAGAAATCCCTTTCTGCTTCGTTAAAGGACTTATTGGTGTCGACTGCGAACTTGGTGATGTATCCTTCTAAGATACTATCTAACCACACTTCAACTACTCGTGATGCCTTATTGTTGGTTTCTTGTAACTCTTGGATCAACTCTATGGTCCAGGGTCCAGGATGTTGACTCTCCTCCTTGAAAGTGTGTCTTCTTCTTAGCGAACTTTGCCAGACATTCCTGTAAGAGGATAGGAAATTCACAAAAGAACCATTCATGAGGACCGTCATGGATATACTTGTCCAACCAATGTCCCATCTACAACTTTGGATTTTGATTTTTCAGCTTCAGCAAACTCCCGCAACTTTATATCAAACCACCCTTCGATATCCAGTCGAGTCAGATGCCAAAACATATCCTCCTCTTAATAGAAACTCGATCCCGGCAACAAAACCATTTTTTGGTGAAACACACCAACAAAGCCTCATTGATAGGGGTTCTCACTCTATCGATTCCCAACCAACGCAATCTCCCTGAGCACCAACCCGAATATATTTTACCCTACCTAGTAACGTCTGCGGAGCAGATGAGGTCTCACTCAAGATGTTCAAGGGAGAGCTTTCAGAACCGAGTTTTCGGTAGTGGGGAAGGAGGATATGGGGATCTGATGGGGAGACACCATAAATACTAGATCCAGATATTTACAGTCGACTTTAAACCATTTCCACAACTTTTAGAGTGTGTTCGGAACTATGTAGTCATTATAGATCTATTTCCATAGCATCATACAGTTGTCACATTATCACGAATACCATGGCATTGTTCATAAAACATATCAACTCATAGTGCAATAGACAGTAGCATATTTTAAAACAAATCACATCAATATAACAGAAAGATACTAAACCACAGCGACATCATAGAAAAACAAGTCACAACATCATAACATATTATACCGCAGCAGTGATAACAAACAAGATTTGTGCAACAATTATCATATCATATTAATCTTACGCAAAGGTTCCAAATTACACAATTCTTCTCCAAAATAGAAGACTGCATACATCAGGAAATACCCAGATAAATCACAGATACATAGGGAATTCTTCAAAAACCAGATTGCACTCGTCCTTATGCCACAATTATCCTCTGATGCGATTCTCCTATGATGATCATGATCCTCATCTTTATCTCCTATTCTTTGTACCATCTACTTTCAAAACTAGATCTATAAATAGGCTTGCACCATTACATTGAGGGTCCACTTCTAACTAACTTATAACTTCTAATGACCTATTACAACAAAACTTGGTCAAATAACATATAAAATATTCAAAGCAGTTATTCTTGTTAGTTTTTCAACATTAAGCTAGCATTATTAGGAACTTTAACTGAGAGAATAACAAGTATAGCAATCAAACACAAGAGACAATGAACACAGTGTTTTTCCTCAGGGAAACCATAAATGGAGAAAACTCCGCAACTTCCTCAGAGATAGAATCAGCACCAAAATAGTAAAAGCCCAAAATAGTAAGTGATATCCTGACAGCAGTAACCTTCTTCTTGTCTAGCCCCAATTTCTTCTCCTTTCTCAACTATGCGCTACACTTGAGTGTGTATGAGTTGTATCCTAAATAGAGAGTCCATCTCTCTATTTATACTAATCTCGACATGACTAAAACCCTACTAGGGCCGACCTCTACTAGGAGAGTCTAATAACCCTAGTGCCCCGGAACTGTGGGGACTTTAACCCTTAGACAATCGGAGGGTTACCCAGAATGACTTGACATGACTTGTTTACATTATTGATCCTCCCGATCGGAACATCGGGGCATGACAACATGACTCAATTACATTATAGATACATCCTAGAATAAACATCGGGTTACAATACATAGGATACATAGATGAATACATTCCGAAATTACAAATACATCAACACTCCCTCTTGACTAGGAAGGTATTTTTTCGACACAATTTTCAGCACTGGTCTTCTTCTCTGTATCAAATGGATCATCTCGTCATCTGCATCTTCAATTCTTCTTAGTCCTCAAGTCATCTTCATCTTTAGATCTGGATCATCATGGGACATCATCACTGGATCTGGATCATCACTCGATCTGGATCATCACTAGGCATCATCACTAGATCTAGATCATCACTCGATCTAGATCACTGCTGGATCATCATCACTGGATTTGGATCATCACTCAATCTGGATCATCATGGGTGCCATATCATGATTCTTCTCATCACAGGAAGTTCTACAGGGCCAGCCCTTTTTCATGCTGGTTGTAGGCCTATCCTCCATGTAGGTCTTCTTCAGTATATCTGACCTGCTCGTTAGAATGGTCCGTCCAGCACTTACATCTGACCTACTCGTTAGAAAGGCACGCCCAGCAGTCACATCTGATCATGTAGGAACCAATCCTATAATCATATTAGAAAGGACCAGCACTCACATCCGATCATGAGGGAACACATCCCAGCAACCTATCAGAAAGGCTCAGCACTTATATCCACCCATGAGGGAATACATCGCAGCAACAATGATGGAAGGGCTCTGCACTTACATCCACCAATGAGGGAACACATCCCAGTACTAATGGAAGGGCTCTGCACTTACATCCACCAATGAGGGAACACATCCCAGTACTGATGGAAGGGCTCTGCACTTAAATCCGCCAATGAGGGAACACATCTTAGTACTGAAGGAAGGGCTCTGCACTTACATCCACACCAATGAGGGAACACATCCCAGTACTGATGGAAGGGCTCTGCACTTACATCCACCAATGAGGGAACACATCCCAATACTGATGGAAGGGCTCTGCACTTATATCTGATCATGAGGGAACACATCCCAGCAATCATATCATAATGGCCCACAGTCCTCGACTGAGCTACCTAGTAACTGACCAGGTGCCTCCATTCTCCTAGAGAATGGCAATTTCCCTTACATCCAACCTACTCGTCAAAATGGCCAACACTCACATCTGACATGGGAGGAACTTAATCCTTTAGCCATGACAGAATGGTTCAGCCCTTACATCTGATCAAGTGGGAACACATCCCTCTGTCACATCAGAATGGCTTCTCAGTCCTAGACTGAGTTTTCTTGGTAACTGACTAGGTGCCTCCATTCCTAGAATGGCAGTTTCCTTTACATCTGTCCTGATCAACAGAATGGCCAGCACTCATATCTGACATGGAAGGAACCAATCCTCTCACCATGACAGAATGGCTTAGCCCTTACATCTGACCATGGAAGGAACCAATCCTCTCACCATGTTAGAATGGCTATGGGTCTCATCACTTTCTCTTGGAGGAAACCTCGATCTGGAGAACACCAAGTTTCTCCTTGAAGTACTCGAACTTCATCCTACCTAATGGCTTCATCAATACATCAGCTATCTATTCCTCCATCGCAACATATTGGAGCTTCACTGCTCCCTTCTGCACCATATCCCTGATATAGTGATACTTGATCTCGATATGCTTTGACTTGTCATGGAACACTAGATTCTTTGAGAACTTCATGCAACTCTGGTTGTCACAATGTATACAAGTAGCATCCAACTAGAGATCAAATAAATCAGACAGTAGCTTCCTTAGCCATACTACCTCACAACTAGCTAAACAAGCTATGACATACTCTGCTTCAGCTGTACTCGGTGCCATACAGGATTGCTTCCTCCTAAACCAAGAGATCACACCTAATCCCATAATGAAGCAACACCCTTAAGTGCTCTTCCTATCAATGGCACTGCCTGCCCAATCTGAATCAACATAACCCTCCAGGTTAATCTTCTGATTCACATCATACTTGAGCCCATAATCAACTGTACCCTTTAGGTACCTCATAATATGCTTTGCAGCAATCAAGTGAACATGTCTCGGATCTGTCATGAACTGGCTCAAGGTGTTCACAGCAAAGCAAATATTTGGTCTCATGTTTGTCAGGTACATCAAGGACCCAATCATCTGACGATACATCGTAGCATCAACCAACTCTGATGAAGCATCGTTCAAGAGCGTCAGGTTTGATGCCATAGGTGTGGCCATAGCCTTGCAATCCATCATCCAAAACCTCTTCAGGATCTCTACTACATACTTCCATTGTCCAAGGAAGATTCCATCTGTACTATACCACACCTCCATACCTAGAAAGTAATGCATCATCCCCAAGTCCTTCATTTCGAACTCAGCAGCAAGCTTTCTCTTCGTATCAGCAATCAACCCATCCATACCTGTCACAAATAGATCATCTACATATAGTAGAAGTACCACTGGGTTGCCATCTTCAACCTTGTAGTAAAGGTTGGAATCTGCTTTACTCTTGGTAAAGCCCAAACTGGATAGAAATCTGTTAATTGTGCCGTACCAAGTCCTAGGTGCCTGTTTCAAACCGTACAGGGCTTTCTTCAATATGCACACATGAGACTCCCTATCATGAGTCTCAAAATCGAGTGGTTGTTCTACATACACTTCCTCTTCCACTACACCATTCAAGAAAGCAGTCTTGACATCCATCTGGTGTATCCTCCATTTCATCACTGCAGCCAGAGCAAGTATCAATCTGATGGAAGTGTATCTAGCTACAGGAGCAAAGGTTTCTTCATAATCTATTCCTTATTTCTTAGAGAAACCCCGAGCCACAAATCTTGCCTTATATTTTTCAATGTTACCGTCTACAACATGTTTGATCTTGTAGATCCATTTGGAAGTTACAACTAACTTCCCATCTGGTCTTGGGACAACATCCCAAACATCATTCTTCATGATCGATTGATACTCTTCAATCATAGAATCCTTCCATTCTTTCTGTTCTACTGCTTCTTCATAACTGGAAGGTTCTTTATCAATGAAATCACATAGTAAAGCTACATACTCGGAGCAGGATCTGGTCCTCTTTCTTTCTCTGTGATTCTCTTCTAGAACCCCATATCTCTCTGCACCTTGGATAAGTTCTTGTACCCAAGCAGGTTTCCTCTTATGAGGATTCTTCTCCAAAGGTTGATCTACAGGTCTTTGTGATTCTTAGAAATCTCGATCTTCTTCTTGAGTTTCTTCATTCATGGTTGTATCATGAATTTTGGGTGCTTCTGCTTCTTCAGGTTCTTCAGCAGGTCTCTTTCTGGATTTGTTGTAAGCTGTGTCTTCATCAAATGTCACATCCCTGCTGATGTCAATCTTCTTGTATCCTGGGAAATATATTCTATAAGCCTTCGAGCTTTCAGAGTATCCCACAAATATACCCTTCTTTCCTGAAGGATCTAATTTTGATCTCTTCTCTTTTGGAATGTGTATGTACACAGGACAACCGAATATTCTGAGATGGCTGACTTCTGGTTTCTTTCCAGAGAAGACTTCTTTAGGAGTCTTGTTCTCAAGTACTCTATGTGGAGTATGGTTCTGTACATACACCGCTATTCTGGCTGCTTCCACCCAAAGGTGCATGGAAGGTCTTGATCATGAAGCATAGCTCTTGCAGCTTCCATGATAGTTATGTTCTTCCATTCCGCAGTCCCATTCTATTGTGGATTATAAGGAGTAGATAACTCCCTCTTAATCCCTGATTCTTTGCATATCTCTTTGAATTCATTTGAAGTGAATTCCCTGCCATTGTCTGATCGAAAGGTCTTGATCTTCTTTTCAGTGTGGTTCTCGATCAAGGCTTTGAATTCCTTGAATTTGTTGAATACTTCATCTTTCTTCTTCATGAATTAAACCCATGTATTCCTAGAAAAATCATCAATAAAAGAAACATAATATTCATACCCGCTTAGTGAGCTTGATGACATAGGACCGCATACATCGGAGTGGATGATTTCTAGGATTTCTTTGGCTTTGCTTTCGCTGCTAGGAAATGTCTTCTTTGTATTCTTTCCTTTCATACATCCTTTGCAGACCCCATCATGTTTTGCTTGGAATTCTGGAAGACCTTCAACATCTTTGCTTGCAATAGGTATTGCTTTGTAATTCACATGTGCAAGCCTTCTATGCCAAAGTTCACTTGTCTCTACTATGTCATGGACCAAGGCTTGTTCTGGATGGCCCTTTAATTTGTACAATCCTCCTTCTTGTTCTCCAATCACCACTGCATCATCGATAGTCTTTCCTCTTGGCCACATGATGACTTGACCATATATGAATGCAACCCTCATTCCTTTTGCATCCAATGTTGATACGAAGAGAAGTTTCTTCTTGAGTCCTGGCACAAACAATACTTCCTTCATTGTTAGAGACTTTCCAGAGTCTAGTTTATAGGAAGATTCTCCACTACCTTGTATTGGATATTGGTAGTCATCTCCTAGCTTCACCTTGTGAGGTGATTCATGTTCTGACAGTCTCACAAAGGATTCCTTGAATCCAGTCATATGTTTGGAAGCCCCACTATCTATATGCCAATCATCACTTCCATGAGTAATGTTACCTATGAGAGCGGAGATCAAAACATATTCATCTTCACTTTCATATCTGGTTCTTTTCTTGGATGGTTCATCATCCTCTGCAGCATGAGCATGCATTAGAGGAAATTTGGGGTCTAAAATGGGCCTTATAAGAAAACGTGCCAAAATAAGTTTTTGTGACTTGGAATTCAAGAACCAATAGAATTTCAATAAAATAAGTCAACCATAATGGTTGAATTGACATATTTGTCATTAAAAAAAACTACTTTTTTGTTCGTATTTTCGACATATCTCATTGTGTTTTTACTCAAATTTCGATCGAGAGAGATCGTTGGATGTGGAATTTGATTCCGCATCCAACGAGTACCCACACTGCATACTTTTGACGGACCCCGCTACCCCAAAAACAAGAAATACCTGGAAAAAAACGTCATGATGATGTCATCATGACATTTTTTCAGGTATTTCTTGTTTTTGGGGTAGCAGGGTCCGTCAAAAGTATGTAGTGTGGGTACTCATTGGATGTAGAATCAAATTCCGCATCCAACGAGCTCTCCCGATCGAAATTTGAGTAAAAAAACAGGGAGATATGTCGAAAATACGAACACAAAAAGTAGGTTTTTTCTTTCTTCCTCCAAAATTAATCAATATTATTTTATTATTTT
>LPNX010679387.1:267460-288802 GCA_001517045.1 Pseudotsuga menziesii
TACCTACGAAGAGATTTGATCCCTCTAGGCGCTTGATAGAGCCTAGGATTTGGGTCTACGCTGGTTAATATAAGTTTTGTGTCAAGAGGCACTTTACAGCCCAGTATGAAGGATATCTTGTAACATTATGTGGAAGATCTTGTGACGTTTGTAACATACCCAAAACTGAAAAATAAATATTTATTATTTATTTCAGCAAAAACATTATGTTAATTTTTATTGTAAAGTTTACGATCAAGTGGGTCAAGGATGACTATAATAGAAGAATTGTTTATTTTAATAATTATATAAAGGGGACACCTATTCAGGGGAGACTGCTAAATGAGTGTTCACTGCCACTAGGAGGAAGAAGCAGTTGTAGAAGGATGGTTGACAAGTGGCAGCACTAGCATTCACTTTCTAGCTATTGCAAGAGCATAATCCCTAAAAAAGTGGTCATGTTCCCTAAGAGGGGGAATTGAGATGGGTGGCTCATTAAATTCCAAAACTGACCCAAATACCTAGGTAATCTCTTATAAACCATCAAATTGAGCAGGAGGCTCACCAATCATTCTTATTTTGGAGAGAATGAACTTTGTGATTGTTGCAAACTAAAAAGTCAGGCACACAAATAATTTGATGAGGGGATAGCTAAAGTGATTTGCTAAGTTAAGTCTGCTACTAAGTTCTAGTGATTTGTCATCCTAGTGGTGCAGTGAGCAATATGGGGGGTCCTAAGAAAGTGATTTGACTATTTCAAGAAAAGGTTGGGTGGAACATTCTCCCTTGGGTGTTAGTCCCTTTTCTTTGCAATTCATCCAGGTTCCAACTCTACACTGTATTATGGAATTGTTTACTTATGTTTAAGAAAGTTGTAAATTGTTTAGAATGGAGTTATAGTTAATATATAATTGTTCAATGATTGTAGGATTTAGTATTTAGACTGATTGATACAGAAATGAAGATAAATTATCCCCTATATTTTTCCTCTCACCGAAGTGACATACTCTAGTACATGAAGATATGAAATTATGTTGAATAGTAGTATCAGAATGAATGAATAAATGTGTAGTTTCATTATTACAGAGCATAGAGATGATATATATTTATATTATGTATACAATCTACTTCTAGTTAGAAGACTCGGTAATTAATTAAATACAAGCTACACCTCTTAATTGAAAGGTTAAACAGTTAGTGAAATTGAGTTTTCCTTACAGTACAAGTATAGGAACAAAAGGTAAGTGCAGAGTCCTTTTATTTTATGTGCATATTAAGGTACTCATTATTCTTAAAACACTTTAACTTCCAACTGTATAAGAACCTAAATGTACATATCCAAACTTATTCTTATTTTATAATAATCTCTCTAAGAATCAAAATGTATTCCTTAAATCAAATTCGAATATTATTCTATAATAACCCGGTTTAATAATAAATCATATTAAAACTAAACTATAATTCTTAAGGGATCTTAATCCAAACTCTTAGCAGCTAAACTATTAATGTAACACCAAGTCGAGATTATCGACAAATCCTTGCACTGATTACAGGCTTCCGATATAAATTGGTGTTGTTCCTGCAGTGTTTCTTCTTCAGAAAAAAAGTCACAAGAAACCTTAGGGCTTAACCTTTTTAAGTGTTCAAATGGTATGATTTGTATTGATGAGAGTTACTTACAGTCTCAGAGTCATAAAAAATAAATAAACAAAGCTATTTACTCAAATCCTTACAGCTTAAAACGAAAATAATGAAATTCTAGATCTGGTATATTTGAGTTCATTTGATCTACATAGACAGTTTATTAACTGGAAAATAAGAGAATAAACTACTCTGAAATCAATCCTTTAAATATTAAAAACCTTATTTTCAAACTTTGTCTCAAAAACCCATTGAGTTTGGATGACAGTCGATATTCTTGTATCAGGAGTTACAGCCTTCTCTCTAACCCTATTTTAGGATGGCAGAGATTCCAAGTCCAAACCTTTCTATATTTTAAGATAACAATTACAACATGGATGTGTATCCATAGTTGTATTATGGTTATTAAAAAATGGGGAAACGTAGTGTAAAGTAAAAAATGTAGTTTTATTGGTTTCAAGTAGGGAACCTCCACAAGCATCGTCTCGTAAATACAATCATTATAAATGTAAATTAGTATTAATTTTTGACAAAGGCTTCTTAGCCCAAGCCAAGATTCGACAGTAATCTTACGACCTTCATGTCATTTTAAACTTAACAGTAAAAGATACAAGAACAAAGTAAATATTTAACTGTTGTTGCAGAGAAAACTTAGGAATAACTCTGGCATCGTTTACTAATAACCCCAATAGGTTGTTACAGACAAGATCCCCTTTATTTTCTAGCAAATTAAGACATAGTAAGAACGTTACTTTCAGAACCAAACAAAATCGACAAGGTAAGGTCCAGGGCCACGGCGATGTATACTGTAAAAACAATTTAAAATATGAAGCCTGCATGGGTTAACAAAAGAAAATGAATATTTCACACACAATTATAATTAGCAGAAGAATCTTATGATAATACTATACCATCCAGAAGGAGGTGTGTTGGATTATATCACCTTCCTTGTCTCGACCTACGGTTCAACAGCACCACAATACCAACAATAAACCACAAGACATCGGTCGGACGAAGAAAATTTGTTGGAAACACCTACGAGGTAGGCACAATATCACCCGAGATATCTAATGGGTAACTACCAGAACCATGTTTCCATAGTTGGTGAGGAATTATAATCCCTTGGTATGCGGCCAGGCGCTTGACGAAGGAATCTTGGATGGCTAGATAGTTCCTGCGCAACAAAACACAACTGTATGTCAGCGTGCGCGACACGATCTTGTCCTTAACCTTAACAACTGGCGCAACTTGTGCGATGCAGCTGATTCCTTAAACTAACAGGTCATTGTGACTTATGTTTTAACTTAGGAAATCAACCACAGACTTGCTTATGCATCCCAACAATGCCTTAATAATTATTCATTCACTGATTAACAATATGGTGATTATGCATTCAACAGTAGATCATCAACACACATTAAGAAAATAACATACATTCACATCAGCATATACAGCATCAATCAACTATTTAAACACAAGGAATGACGTGGAACCCATCTGGGAAAAACCTCCAAGGTGTTGTTCATCTGGCATGAGAAATGGATATAGCACCTTGCAGTATACATCTTGCAAACTGATATTATGATATGTCTTTTATGACTCATACTTCTTTCTCTCATGCTCTCTGGTTTATTCTTCTATCTACTCCTACTTATCTCCACACAGCCTAGATCGACTCTCCTATCTACTGCCTATGCACATAGCTGCAGATTCCTTCTATTCCTAGCAGTCTGCGCACACAACTGTAAGATCCGTAGCTCAACAGCATCCTACTGCTACTAGAATCCTCTTTGAATCTTCTCTTCATCTAAATCTAACTCAATATACAGTAAAAATGGCATCCTTAGCTCTAGACGACCAATGAATGACCAAGAACAACCAAAACCCACCAAAAACTAATGACCAACCCTTATACATAATGGGTTCTTATTATTTATAACTTCTATCAGACCACATGGGGTCAACTACATACTACTCATCAGTTACAGGTCGTGATTAGCCATCAGAGCAGGCTATCATGGACTGACGCTAGGCACTATTGGCCTGACTTACAAAATATTCCTTCTTACATGCGTTGCTGCAGGCTTACGCTGTCTTCAATGGCCACGATCTTCACCTATCACTTTCTAGGATTTATCACCTATACGTATGTACACTTGCCTTTCCTCTATCACACACATATTTATTCTTCCTTCCCTGGTCTCTTTTCTTCATTTGCGAGCTTCTTCCTTGTTTCCTTTCCTATCCCAACAGGCCCCCAACACTCACATGTGGCTCGTCCTGAGCCACTAAGAAAAAATGGACTTGTCTTCAAACAATTTCAGTCGCAAAACTTATTTCTTTTCCCACAAAATTTTATGGCTCTGGTGCTAATAGTGCCACAGAATCAACCTTGTCCTGAAACTCTTTCACCATCTGTTGCACCCCCACAACTTTGTCTCATACCTCTTCTGCCTGCATGGCCAATTTCTCTACTTGGTCGAAACTGATATGTTTCGACGGACCTATGTGTGCTGACTGTGCAATAGTCTCAAGTTTTTCCTTCAACGGTTGGAGAATGCTAGTGATGCATGCTGCTTCTGACTGGTGCACTTCAACTTTTGCTTCCCTAGCCCACTCTCTATCTTGAAGAGCCTGGGCCTCCTGCCACAGTCGCTTGATTTCAATCATCTTGGCCACCTTCTCTTGGAAGGTCGGCTTCTTCATGTCTGCTTTCTCTGAGGTGATTTTTTCTTCAACTGTGTGCCTATTTTCCCTTATGCTTTCAACAATTGCATCCTCCATAAGTTCTTCCCATACCACAGAAACATCTTCTAGTGCCTTAGAGCATGATGTTTCTCCTTGTTTTATTTTTCCAGTAGCCTCAGACGTTGCTTTCCTTCATTCTTTGAGCTCCTCCGGAGGTGTGCTCGGCACCTGTCTAGCTTGCGGCTCTTCTACCTATTTCCGAAGATCTTGCATGATCTTCGCTATCCTAGTTACCTTAGCTATGGAGTCCTCATCTTCTTGGCCAGCCTCAGGTGGGAATTCTACAATGGAACTCTTGGTGGTATATGCTAGTGTGAGGCGGTTCTACTTGCGTGCCTATATTTCCTATTCCTTCTCAGTAAGAAGGTTGATGTTCCCTTGAATTTCTTGTTCTTTTTCCTTTAGCAGGGATTTGCGCCTTTGCCTTTTTTGTTGTTTTGTTTCCTGATAGGCAACATCATTCTCTCTTATCTGCATTTTTATCGTGGCTTCCTACTGTACTTCATAGACTTCGCTCAGGGGTAGCTTTGAGAAGTCTAACTTGAGTGTGGCAAACGCGTTCACAACATTTTCAAAGGAACTCGGGCCTGTTCCAGTTTCTAGTGTGCTAGTATGGATTGTCACTTTGATGGGAGACACTAATTGTGGTGCGACTAATTGGACATTGGGGTCGACGCCATACGTCTCAGCCTCAACAATGGATTTGACCTCATTGATTTCTTCGATCAAATTATTCATATGGCCCCCCACTTTCTCATTTATGATGGCTTGCTGTGTCTTCAAGCTAGAAAGGTTTTCTTGCATGACTTTAGCAACAGCTGCTATGAGCTCCCCCACATCATCTTCTGTCAGGGTGTTTGTGTTCGCTGCCTTGTCTACTTTTTGCTTCTTACGATGTGGTTGGCCTTCTAGTTGCCTGGTTTTTGTCTGGGTCTACACATGCTATGGGATTGGTATGTTCTTTGAATCACTTTGATCCAAGCTATGTCTATTGTCGTCATCATGTTCTTCCTCATCCTACGACTAGTTATCCTATCTGTCGCCTCCTTCATTGCCTTCACCATGAACTTGGTGAAGTCTTGGGTCCTCTTCATCCTGTCCTTCGGGAAACAGCTCTGCCAGTGGGTCTCACCATTCTTTCGACCATAGGTTGATGATTTCATCCACGTCCTCATCCTTCAGCATGAATCCTGCATGGTGGACTTGTCTGGACGAGTCCTTTTTTGGCTCTAAGATCATATAATGTGATTTGGCCTGAAAGTTAATAAATTCTACGTACCTGTGTACCATCACAGACCGAATTTGGTGGGACCGATAAACAACATCGTGCAACGCCTCTACGTGCAAAAATAACTCAATGTTGTTCTTCTTCCATTGGGCCAGGTCTTTTTTGTCATCCCATAAGTTTTGGTACCTTGCGCCATCGCAAGGTAGTGGGACATCAATCTGCACATAGTCCAACGGTTTGGCCCACATGATGAACGCGATTAAGATGAGTAGCCATGAATAATGGGATTTGTAGGTGGGTTCATGCTGGGCTTGCGTCGCATCATCTATGAGCTCATTCAGTAGGTACCGTGACCAATTGAACACTCCACCCAATGTGCATGACTCTGTGAGTTCCACCGTTGCAGACGAGCACTGATTGGGCTGCATCTTGTGTAACAACTTACACGATAAGATATGCGCAGCAAATCGCACACTTTTGTCCTCGATCGGCCAAATCAGGAAGCCCCTCTTTGCACGTGACAAGTTGTACTTCTGCTTGATCCAGATGGTGTCTTTCCTAGCCAAGTATGGTGCAGGGTCATCTCCTTCCTTTGGGAGGCCTGTTATCACCGAAATCAGGAATCCTCTATGAAATCATACTAGAAGCTGCTTCACGTAAGTGTTGACTTGTAAACTATCGCCAAAATGGGGCATAAATAGTAGGTTCATTAAACCTGCATGGCCAACTCCCTTGTCCCACTCCATCAACTTGATCACTTGTGCTCCAGTTGGGTCAGGATGGCTCAGGAACATGCAGTCCTCTCTCTTTAATCCATGTTGCATTCGAGTGTCGAAGTCTTTGAATTTCAGCTTAGCAAACTTGTGAATGATGTCCATCAGTAGGGGGACATTATCAGTGATCCATGGCACTACCAGGGTTGTATTTTCCTTCATTGGTAGGTCCACCTTCGATGCATCAGCTTTTCTTGGCGGAACATAGTATGGGAAATTCTCATCTTCTTCCTCCGCATCCGGCCTTCTACGCGATGGTGAGTCTTCTTCCATAGGTTCATCCACCTCTTATTCCTCTTCTAAGGGTGCTTTACCCAGAGTATCTGTAGGAGTGGTAGTCCCGTGTTTCTTTGTCTTTGGGAGTCCAGACAGTCCTCCAACTGTTCCCTGGTCGAGCTATCTTGGCTCAATGATAGGTACTGCAGCTACGGGAGCAGTTGGTAGTCTCTGAGCTGGGGTAGGCACATCACACAATCTCAGCATTGGAATTGTAGCATGACCAGAGAATTTGGCAGGTTTCTTTCACGTTCTCACCATTGGATCATTATTTGGTTTTTGCTGCGAGTGTTGTATCTCAGGTGACAGACTCTCTTCTTCGATTCGGAAACCAGAGATAACAGTTGCAGCTGATGGCTCACTATCACTAGGGATCTCAATTACCATGGACATCGTCTTACTTTAACAGGGATGATGGGGTTTGGCTCTGCAATCACTCGGCTCTGGTTTTCTCTAGCTCGCTCTGTGGTCGTAAAAGAATGCTTTTCGGCAAATCCTTGCACTTATACCTGCCATCACGTCATGTAGTCATCATGCAATGGTCGGTTAATGTCTAATCCGTCACATGGGTTTCTTGGATACTACATCTATTCATTAAGTCATTAAATTGAGTGCTTCATTGTTTTTGTCAGAACAGTTATGGTGGGTCTGTCGGATGTGACCTTATAGCACGTCGTCATTCCACTACAACAAATCCTGGAATTAGCGTCCCATTTAGCATCCCTTTTTAGTGTAATTTTTTTTACATTGAGTGGTCAAACTAGACACTAAATGGGATGCGTAAAGGACAAAACTTAAAGCGTCTTTTTTTGCTTCCTAGATAGCATCCTTTATGATGTCCAAAATAGCATCTATTTTTTTGCTTCCAGAATAGCATCCAACTTTTCTCCCTAAACAACGTCGAGGTTTGCTTCCAAAATAACATCCTATTTTGCATCCTAGTGAGTGTCTGCTTTTTCTTCTTAAATGGCATCCCCATTAGTGCCATATTTGCATCCTTAATAGCACCATATTAGCTTCCAAATTAGCATCCATTTTTGCAACCACTTTCGCATCCCATTTTGCACCTTGTTTTACTTCCAAATATGTGTCAATTTTCGCTTCCAAATTTGCACCAATTTTTGCTTCTTTTTTTGCATCATGTTTCGCTACCAAAATGATGCCAAATATTGCTTCTATTGTTGCACCATATTTTTCTTCCTATGTAGCACCATGTTTTGCATCCAAAGTAACGTCTTATTTTTCTACCATATCAACGCCATGTTTGGATTCATCATTAGCGCACGTGTTGTATCATTTTTAATGCCTAGTTTCACGTCTTATTTTGCTACCATATCAACACCATGTTTGGCTTCATCATTAGCACCATGTGTTGCATCCTTTTTAATGCCTACTTTCGCTTCTCTCTTTTTTTTGTCACTAATTTAGTCGTTTTTAGTATTTTTATATACGAATTTTGGTTATTTTGTTTGGTCACTTGTCTCTTATTTTTTCTTACTAATATAGTTGTTTTTAAGTGGTATTATAATATCATTAGGGCATGGAGGAATCGAACCACCAACCTCCTGCTTGTAAGGCAGGCGCTCTTCCATTGAGCTAGCACCCTTTAAGAATTTGGGAACCTAACTTACATAGTCCTCTATAATGGTAAAAAGGATCAATACACAACTTTGAGTATCTAATGGTCAGCAAAGGATGATAGATTTTATAATTTCACAATATATGATCAAGCAGGTTATGAATTCCATAAACCTTTTCTAGGAATTTTGAACAAAACTCAAGAAATTGGCTTAATGGAATTGCAAAAATCACTATTCCCTATCAACCATAAGTGTACCACTATATGAGACCTAACAACAACAATTTGCAGAAAATGATATCAGATTTGTCATCTTCTCTAATGCATTTCCTAGGTTACATATACGTATCAACAATGTATCAGCATCCTCACAGGATAGGGCTACATTTGGGTTTTCTCAAAATCCGCAAACCCAGCAGAGCAATGTAGAAGTCTTGAGGTAGATTCTTGGGAAAGTTTGGAGAATTTCGTGGTATCTAAAAACTACATATTGAATAAATTTGAAATTCAACAAAACAAAGATATTAGCTAACTACAAAAAACAAAAACAAAAATTGTTCAACCATCCTCTAAAGAAAAAGGCACTAGAATAGAACATCAATGGAATGTCACATCAGGAAGAATATAAGATTTATATGATATTTTGAAGAGAAAGACAGCTTCCATTTATTCAAGGAAAACTCTTAATTGAAACCAAACATCTAAATTATACTGGTATAAATATATGAGTCCAAAATTCAAGATCAAGAAACACTGTCACTGACACGGCCATGCTGAAAAAATTAGCACTAAGCAAAGAATGTTAAGTAAACTTCATCAAACAAGGAAACAACTGAAAAGGAAGATACATTTTATGGAAACGTACTTACAGGTTCTTTGTGAGAGTATACTGATGGTGTCACTCCTCCTTTAGTTGCAGGATTTTCTAACTGAATAAGAAGGCAAACAGATGAAGATGGGGAGTCCAAAGAAAAGATAGCACGGTGTTGGCACCATACCTTGGCATATTATCGTAAACATATTGTCATTAGTCAATCTTCGAAAATAAAACCAAGCTAAAAAATTATTGGTCTGACATCAATATATTATTTCAAAAATGGCAATGCAGCAGATAAGCAGGGTGCCAAGAACATTCAGGAATAATGAACTAAGAACAAGAAACAAAATATTATTTCAAAAATGGCAATGCAGCAGATAATCAGGGTGCCAAGAACATTCAGGCATAATGAACTAATAACAGGAAACAAAATGAGGTAACTAACTAAATAAAAATCAATCAAATCAACTGCTCCCATAATAGGAAAAATTGAACGGTACTTACATCTTGCATTTCATTGGGAAAGAACTGGAAATAGAAGTCATATGTTAGTTATTCTCTCCTTTCTCTATGATATAAACATATTGTAGCATAAAAAGGCTCTGGCAAGAGGCAAAAAACTTCAATCAATTTCCTAAAACAAAATTTCTTACCATCTGAGAAAGTAAATCTCTCATAGGAACAAAACAACGCATATTAGAAGTTCGTCCTTTCGTTGAAGTGACAATGGACCTCATTATCCAACATATGAATCCCCTCAAATGGTTGGAACAAGACATACATATAGACATGTCTATGTGTATTAGGATGAGAGTTTCAATATCATGGATACCAAAGGTAATATATCAACTTGAAATACTAAGACATGTATGCTGAAAATGAATGATGTATTCTAATCAATCTCTGCATTTCATGCTTTATTACATAGTTAATGAATCTCTGAGAGACAGATGGCTATTATACTCATTGAAATCACCAACAAAACCTACTTGAAAGGCCAAAGATAAAGCCTTGATGTATATCTTGAGTCCACTGAAAATAAAAACCATTCAGATACATTATATCAAAAAATACGGGCAGAAACAACAATGGCATGTCAATTGAAAGATATCAGTTATGAACTTCAAGAAGACATGTGGCCTTTGAAAGATCATCATAAATAATGCCTTCATGTGAAAGTGAAGACAAATGCATACGGTCCTTTCGTTGAAGTGACAATGGACCTCATTCTCCAATATATGATTCCCCTCAAATGGTTGTAACAAGACATACATATAGACATGTCTATGTGTATTAGGATGAGAGTTTCAATATCACGAATACCAAAGGTAATAACTTGAAATAGTAAAACATGTATGTTTAAAATGAATGATATATTCTAATCAATCTCTGTGTTTCATGCTTTATTACATAGTTAATGAATCTCTGGGAGATGGAGGGCTATTCTACTCATTGAACTCACCAACAAAACCTGCTTGAAAGGCCAAAGATAAAGCCTTGATGTATATCTTGAGTCCACTGAAAACCATTCAGATACATTATATCAAAAAATATGGGCAGAAACAATAATGGCATGTCAATTGAAAGATATCAGTTATGAACTTCAAGAAGACGTGGCCTTTGAAAAATTAGCATAAAGAATGCCTTCATGTGAAAGTGAAGACAAGTGCATATTTCCACTACATCAAGTAAACACAACCTGCCACATATAGTTGGTGGAACTTCTGGTGTTCTCAGTCCAAAGATGTAGGACCTCTCATTCTCCCAATCAAAAACAAGTTCATAAGCAAGCAAGGGGGAGGCACCAAAATGCTGCATAGAATAAATTAAAAATATTATAGCAATTGTAGCTCATCTCAAAGAAATGAACCAGCAATGAATGGCACAAACATCTCTGAACTTTCGATACTACCAACATAGATCCACCTAAAAGGGGATCTACCAAGCACTTAGAGGGATCAAATCTCTCAATGTGCAAACCCTTTTTTAGAATGGAAATGTTGATGAAATGTGTAATCCAATGTTTATGATTTTAGTTTATCTAATTTATGTTGTTATATATATTTGCAATTCTCAATAATTTAAATTTAATTTAAGCCAACATGTTATTTTTAATAACAATTTTTTTTATAAAGGACATGTGTCAACTCTAGGATGAGCACGAAAGGAGTTACACATCTCTCCCCTACTGGGTTGTAGAATGCACCTCTTCGGTGCAATCAAAACAAAAACATTTCTAAAATAAAATAAAATAAAATAGGAATAATAATGGAAAATAGAAAATAAAACCATAAATGTTGGTTTGTTACAAAATATCAATGCATGTTCGATGAGTGAATATGAAAAAAAAATGTTGAACTAAAGATAAATTGACTCTTAGGTAGTAGGAATTAAACACTGCTGATATTTCAATTTTGCTAGACATAATGCCCTAGGCCCCTATCATATGCTAAAAATAAGAAAGATGATGTTTCTCATGTTTCTTCTGTCTGGATCTCATTTCAGGCATGGTTTTTTAGCATCCATGTCAAATCCCGTTTGGTCTATTATCTATCACATTGCAATCTATTCTAAAATTGGGTTCATCGGCTGCATAATCATATAGAAGAATATTATGATCTTAGGTATGTAGCTATGAAAAGAAAACGTCATCGAATGAGCTCTAAAACAAAGGAAGAAGGACCCACACCAATTTCGGGTCTTTGCTGGTCACCAAAAATGGTTTTTGGTGAGCAAGATCTTTGTTTCCATTCGAACAAAGGCCTATCAGACATGGACTCAAAAGTAAGTACTCAAGGAGTAACATTAGTTCGAACTGTGATAGGCTTGATGGCTGACACCAAAGCTGATTCAGAGAACCATTCAACTGTCGAGGAAAAAGAACTAAGAATAGACACCAGCAGTTCTACAACAGAGGAGATAAAAAGCACATTTGATCCACAAGAAAATCACACAGTTGCAAACTTTAATGGCCCAATGCATGTGGATAGTGGACTTACAGAAAACCTAGTTATGGAAGAAGCTATACATAAAGAAGAGCACAAGAAGAGGCAAGTCCTATCCAACCATTTTTCTTTTCTTTTCTTTTCTTTTAACTAAGTTTTCAGTTAAGGTTCAAAGGTATTCCTTGTACTTATTAGGTTCACATGTTCTAGCATTGTTTAGAGGATGCAGATCAACATGCATATATTCAGGCCAAGTCTCTAGCAGTCTGTTGCCTGCAAAATTTTATAGATCACATGTGACTGGTTTTCTAAGTGATTGTTGGATGTACCTTTGTGTTATATCAGCACTTTGTATACTGAAAACTGAAAACTGGCTAGTCTATCAGTGCACTAAGATGTCATTGGTGCCAGCATTTATGTCTAACTATTTGTTCTGAAATTGCTTACAGAGCATTAAAATTGAATCCAATGGACTGTGATAAGTGCATGTTTATTACATTATAGATTCTTATTTAAAGATTCTAGCATCAAAGTTTTAAAATTGTTTGGTGGAATGCTTTTGTTTCTGATTTTATGAGAAGAATGGTATGAATTGTTGCTTTGGACATTGTTCATCTAAGCTGTAAGATAACCATGGTGGTGCTTTTCAATTAGGCCATTCCACCGAGCAATGCTTCTTCACTATGACATCACAAATTCTTATTTAAGCATTGAAACATTGGATATTAAAAGATCTGTAAAAATTAATCCGAAGTAAGTTTGATATCAAGGCATGATGATCTACAATCAAAATGATGACTTGGTAAAGGAAATTTTTACTTGTCAGTGGATTCAAGGATCGGTTGTTTGTCACATGTTTGTGAAAATTTTCATGTGCTTACAAAAATATAGAGATCATAGCATGAAGAAAAGTCTTTAATTACAAACTTCTATATATTGGTTTAATTGCCTAGGTGACTTTCTATATATTCATTTCAGTCAAGTTTTAGCTATTGCATAGTGTGCTTATTGCATATTCAAATAGTTTTGTGCAACTTCCCTCATTTCTGTTCCCCACACGACATTCATGGACGTGTTGCACAACACATGTGTATATTACCCACTTCATTGATTGCCAACGGTAGATGAAATCTAATCCCTTGTGGGATGCTCCATGTGGAAGCTCAACTGGTCTATATGGAATGGTTTAATAGGAACAATCTGCAACTACTGCTATGGGACATGAAGGTAGGTCCCATGACTTACTGTGGACTTGTCTAAAGGATAAAGGACATGCCTATGGAGATTCTACTGCTGCAAATGTAAATGGGTAAAAGAATAGGGAAGGTAATGCATGCATGGATGCACCAGAAATAAAGTCTAATTCACAACAGCAAACTCAAGTAGCACAAAAAAAGCGACCAATATTTCAGGTATGGTGGAAATTTAAGTCAACATTTAAGGGACTGCTGAATTATAGTTTAAAACTTTAATCTTATGAATGCACATGCTGATAACAAATTGTAGCATTGTAATATTTCCTTTTCTTTTACGGAATGGATCTATTTTTGCTTTTCCTTTTACTGGTGCAACTTCTGTCAGTGGTGTTAGTGCAAGAGCTACTAACACAATAGGAGGAAATGTTGCGGTAACTATAGTTATGTTTTCTGCTAGTAGCACTGCATCTACATGCATTTATTCATCCAGTGGTGCTCATAACAGATTCATTGATGGAATCGTCGCAAATGTTGTAGTTTTACAGGCTCAACTACTCAATTCTATCATCCAGCAACCTACTTTTCCTTTCTCTATATCACCTGCTCTCTTTGGAACAGCATACAGTGGAGCTATGGTACCACAATAGGTTTATGGTTTAGTCTTGAGCAATATTTCTGACAGACAAATACTATATTATTTTAAAAAATTTCTAATCTATCAATGAGATTTCGTCTTATGGAAACATGTTCTTATAACAATGCACAATCTTTTGTAGGTGCCTCACATTTATAATTATTAATCACCCATTTTATGAATCTCATATGATGTCTCAACAATTAGCTAGTACAACCTCAATAACCACTGGTCAAAATGACCCAAAAAATTCTGAGGGTCTTTCCAGTTCTGTAGTTCATCTAGGTGTACTACTACTTACCCCTTCTTGGTTTGATGTCAAAGAAACCAAATTTGTTATAATGTCCTCTACCTGTTTTTTTCATGGGCCGAGAACAAGAGAACAACATGTTTCTCTTTACTGTTTAGGATGAGGTTAAAATCTCCTACTAAGATTCCATTCTTAGGAGGTGATGAAGTGAGAGAATCAAAAAGGGAGATCCAACATTTCTTTTTTCTTTTTCCATTGCATTGCGTGCGGCTTACACACAAAACAATTAAAATGATTGGTTGGTTTGGATTATTTCACACGTCAGTTAGATCCAATGATCTAATTTTAAATCATTATCTATGTGGATAATGGTTGGGTCCCATAGGATTGCTAGTCCACTAGTGAAATCTATGGCCTCCTTCACAAACCATTCATTTTTTTTCCAAATCCCTATATTTACTGATGCAAAAAACTTGGCTTTAAGTTTTTTTTCTTGCAACAAAACCATGAAATATTTTCAAACAACGAGTTTAGAGAATTTCTTTTATTTATAAGGATACAACCCCCCTATAGTTCCAAGATAATAACTTCATACTTTATTTGGTTTGGGTTTTTCCCCTGAAGCAAAGGCCTAGATTATGGTAGATTGTACTACCAACAACTTATTGTTGGTTGCTTCCTCTTCTATAGCATCCTTGTGAGATTTCCATCCTTCTATTATTTTGTTGTCTCTCCTTGGGGGGAAGAGGAAGCCAATCCTCATCTTAGTGTGGTGAATAGGGAAGTGGGATTGGTGGTGGGGAGGTCCCATATTTTGACTCCTTGTTCAACAATATTCATTGGAGATTGAAGACATGAATCTGAGGCTATAGGCTCTATTCCTGCAGTTTTAGCAGTTTCTAGAGGAGGGATTTCCCCATCTTTAGGGTGCTATTGTTTTTTTTGTTGAGTTTATCATTGCTTCTTTTTACTCTTTTCTGGTTTGAAACCTTCTTGAATCCATCCTCTTAATGGAGATCAATTTTGGGGAAATCCTTCACAAAATGACCGTAGTCATGGAAGAAGTTGCGTTTGAATAGTATTTGTTCTTTGTCTAATTTTTGGACATAATTTGATCTTTTAGTTGTATATCTAGTTACTTTGGAAGGTCATTTTCTAGTTCAAACTTGATACAAATTCTTGCACTTATGTATATCGTTTCTTAGCTTGTGGTTTCTATATACCTTCACAGCATGTTCCAGTATTAGCTATTGTTAACAGTTATATTGTCTCACATAATCCAAGGCAAAAAATGCAGGCAAACCCAAACCCTTTATTCGAACCTTATATTCTGGATCAAAGTTGAGAGACCAGTGGTTTATGTTCAACCTATTCAAACCTAAGAACCATGACCCTCTCCAAATGATTTTATGTTTATCCTTGTTATGCTTGAAGAGGAAGGAGTAAAACCCTTTCCCACAGTAGAAATCATTTATTGATGTTTTGAGCCAAAGGGGCCCATTGAAGCTTGATCCTTCCAAGTTCCAATGTGTTAGGGATGGATCATGTTCCTATTCCCCACATAATCCTGGTTCCACTATCAAAATTAGCTTGCCACCTTACACTAATATAAGAATCCAAATGTCCAAGACCTTAACTTGATATAAATGACAAATAAGTAAAGTATAATAGCCATTCGACTTACTACTTGTCATTTTAGCATTATTATCTAACATTATGCCCTAAGGCACTACTACTCTCTTCAATGAAATGATTTCCCACGCTATTCCTCCCTCCATCCTTAACTAATATTCCTTCACTATATATATATAGCTTATGCTCTTTCCTGATGGCCTACTCCTACTATATATATGGGGTAAATAGCTAAGCTGGAGAGCTTGTTAGCTGGCTGGAGGGGGAGCAGGATGGATGGGTTTTTTCTGATCAATAGCTGAGTGTGGAGCTGGATGGAAAGTTGACCAATAGACACTAGTTGAACCTATACACATAAAGGCACATAAATCAATATGTCTCTTTAATTATCATGTGGTAACAATGCTCATTTCACAATCTGACTTTGAAGTGACAAAAAGGGTTTCCGGGTCGACTCGATATGATTCGATGATTTGCAAATAAAATCAAACGTTAAAATTTACTCATCTGAAATAGTTAGGGTTATATAATCCCTTCGCTAATTAGCATTATCCCCTTACTATGGGAATAGATAAAAAACTAGAAAAATGGTACACCCCACAGTGAAACTTTCATACGGTATACACAAAAAGAAATTTGGATTTTGTATCTCGTAAACACCACTTGTTTCTAAAATAAAGTGACTAAAACTTATTTGTGTCTAAGTATTCCTTGTGAGCAAAAGCTCCAAGAAGCCCTGAACCACTTTGTAATCGGGCTCTTAAGGCAAAGGAACATGGATGCTTAGTAGTGTACTTAGTTGTGCTAACCTAAAGCTTGTAAACGGGTTAACACTAAATATACTTGTGGGCCTTATATTTACTCCATTGTTGTTAGTTCTGGTGGTAGACAGACACTATCTAGGTTAATTATCGTTAGTAAAGATAAGCCAATATATGTAATTGTTAACAACAGTGCCATAGGTATCCATATAATTAGCCTGGAACATGCAATACTAGAATATAGTTAATTAATATACTGACTAATTGCTTAATTACATTAGCAATAGAGTATCAGGCATAGAAACATAACTAATTAAGGGTTCATAGACTAATTCAAGTTATATCTACTACTCCATAATTATGCAGACATGGTTCTTGCTTTATGTAATAAATTGTATCAAGAACGACGAGATCTTACTACTTTTTGTATTATCCATATTTTCCTGGTTAACCCTTAATGGTCATACTTTACACTTGGTAATTCATAGTATATATTTGTTATTCAGGTGTAATAATGTCCCTGAAATACTAACCATAAAATAATATACCGGCTAACCAAGAGATATGGCTTTTTTATTAATATCTAACCCATGAAGCTTATATGTCATAGAGCAAATACTATTATGTAAATAAGAATATGTAGATCAGGACTAGTTAATATATAGGACCTGTTACTTGTGCCGTAGAATGGTACAGCATCTCCTGTTATGATTCTATTACGGCTTCCTGCCGTAGCCTTATATGCCATCATTGTAAAGGAAGTTGTGATCATTTTGATTGGCTTCTGTGGATGGTCTCATCTTCCTGGAGAACTAGTGTGCAGAGAGGTATTTTGAAGGTGTTTCTCAGCATTGTCAAGATTATTGCTAGTTATGTAGGATGCACCGATTTGTCAAGTGAAGTTGAAGTAAAATTATTACAAGATGTCAATTGACCGATACATTTTCAGATAATTTTGAAGTCAGAGATGAGCCATCAATTGATATTTGATGGTTTCTCAATTTAGTTGTGTACCTCAACTAACACTTGTAATTTTTTTTCTGTTAACAAATGCTTTTGACATTTCTACTTTGTTGTATTTCAGTAGTTGAATATCAGTCTACTTGTCAGGTTAAATTCCAGGTGCAAGTCCTGGGTGATTACAGCATAAGAGTATGCACTTAGCCAAATGAAAATTAGTTGTAATTATTGATTCAGATTTTAAGGCCATTGTATTGATAAGAACAGGCCACTTGTGGGCCTGCCGAATTTGGGTTAATTGTAATCGTCTTGGAACTAGACAGAAGCCATTTCCACCTTAAAAACACAAACTTGCATCCATCGCTTGGGTTTAAACACCAAAAAGCACAAACTTGCATCCATCACTTGGGTTTAAACAATAATATCTCCTTTTCTAGGAAACAATAAGCACGGAGTATGCATCTGGCCACCTTTACCAAGAAGTGCTAAAAACAGAGTCTCCTATCTGGATACCTTACCTTAAATGCGTCCAACCAATACCAAAAAAGGTCACCTCAAGGACTCTCCATAATATAAGGAAATTTCATACATTTTCCAAGAAGCTGAAATGGGGTTTTATAGAGGGGGGATGTATAATAGTGCTCGGGTTACTCAGATGGGCTTGGAGAATTAACTTTGATACTCGACCGAGTCTCCCGAAGAAATGCAAAAAGGGGGGGAGAGCACCTGGCCCACTACACCCAGCTTCTCAAATATTTTAATGGTAAATTGGTTCTACCTCTCGACCCACACATCATCCTTGCAGCTTTGAGCTTGTATCCCGCATCCGAGAATGAAAAACCAGAAGTACACCCAATGGATTTTTTACCTTCCTTAGGAAGCTCTAGTATTTTTCATTTAGAAATAAAAATATTATTAAGGGGGATTCTCACTGTTGGGGGGCATGGAATAATATCTGATATAGGGTTTGATTTCTCATGCAGGATTTCAGAGAATCCCCATGCAACAACCAGATTATATCAGCACATATTAGGCAATCGAAAAAGATGTTGATAGCCATTGCAATCGGCGCAATGGAAATGAAACCCTATCAAAATCTATAAACATTCACACAAACCCTTGGACGACAATCAGGTATTAAAACATGGCACAAGAAGTATATAATTTGATGTGGCAAATGCAAATAATAGCAACAACATACATCACATAAATCAAATAAGGGAAAACAAATGGGAATGAAAAATAGACTGGCGTACCTTAGAGAGCCATGCCGAAAATCCCTTGACCTTGGCGAGCACAAGATATCTGAGCCTCCACTGTCTACAAGCAATTGTTTTTCCTCCTCCTCTTTTAATCAGTGCCATGTTGTAAAAACCCTAACAGAAACGAAAAATGTAACCCTTATTATTATTCCTATCTGGCATACCCTAAACAAGAATTATACCCTCCCAGTCCTCCTCTTCCACAATTTCCATAACACCATTAGTTTTCCCTTGCCCCTAATGCCACAAGAGTGTCAATTCCTCATAACAATTGGTTACCTGGAAAATTATCTTAATATTTACAGAGGAAATATTTTCATGGCTCGTTGGTAAATGGAGGAATGGGCTCACGATGGAATTCGATGGCCGCAGGTTTCAACCTTTGTATCACAATCGAACTCAAACTCTTTTCTCCCTCCAAATCACCTATCTCCTTATGCTTGCTCTTCGGAGGTCCTAATACTGTGGATGGGAGAAATGCTATAGAGGACTCCAAATCACCCTAGCTATCACCCTTTGCTTGCTTGTTGGAGCTCCATCCACAAAATATTATAATATGCTTTGCTTTTGTGTTATATATATATATATATATATATATATTTGTTCTGTTTTATTTTGAATTGGATGGGCGAAATATTATAATATGGTTTGATTTTGTGTTTTATATATATATATATATATATATTTGTTTTGTTTTGTTTTATTTTGAATTGTTTTATTTTTTTATTTTTGTGTTTTTATTTTGTTTCATTTTATATTTTATTTATTTATTATATATTTAATTTTAATATTTTTATTGAAATATGAATAAAATATGAAGAACATAACATGTGGTATATTAAAGTAGATAAAGTATGTAACCTTGGGATATGAAATATTAAGTTGGGATTGGGTAGGATTGGATAGATAAAGCATAGGGTTGACTAAATTAAGAAAAAACTAACTCGGCCAAGGGAGTAATGGAGATAAAAGGGGAAAAGAGGGTTTGGATCGAAGGGAGAGAGGAGGGGAGAAGATATGTTGACATGGAGGGTGTAGAATATGGAAGAGGAACCAAAACAATGGATGGATTCAGAAGTGAAAGAATAGGGATATAAATAGTGGGATAAAATGAGGAAGAAGAGAAGGTACACAACTAGGTTTACCAGCATGTAACCATGTAAAAATTTGACCCATACATGCATAGTTTCTTTTGTAGAATAGTGTGCACAACATAGGCTAAACATGACATGGTTTTGTAAGAAAAATATAATGTTTTAAAGGACTCCGGTGGTGTTCCTTTACACTTATAACTTCACCATTCATTTTATCTAGTCCTTAATATTCCAATACTGAGTGGACCCATGCATTTCATATCCATATTGGAGAATGATGAAATCCAATACTAATCTAGATGCTACTACAAAAGGGGAATGTCAAATTGAGCAGTTCATCATATGGAAGCACAATTATGCTCATTTAGAAGAAAGACGACATATATGCAGTAATTATTGCACCCTAAAATAATCACTATAAAAATGGTTATCTAAGCGCACACATAAAAGGACTTATAGATTGTATGAAAGGTTCCATTAAGTGTTAGGAACCCATGTCAATCCTTCTCTTTACCGTGTTAGTATATTGTTGTTGGATGCATATGCTTTGTAAGTCGTCCCATAGTAATTGTTGATCCATAGTTTGTGTTATTGTTGTTGGGCGCATATGCTTTGTAAGCCGCCTGTAGTATTTGTTGATCCATAGTTTATATTGGCCCATGGTTTTGACCCATAGTATTGGCGCCTATTTTTAGTATATAAGTGTGTGTTGAGGCCAAGGAAGGCACCGTGAAGTTATTTTGTATTGAGCTTGCTCAAAGGAGGTTGCCCCCTCGAAGTGGCCTGCGATTAATATAAAAGTGATTTTGAGTTCTGCTGCTATATCGTGTATTTTGATTAATTATTTGCTGCAGGGTCCTCACATCTGGTATCAGAGCACTTTCTTGGGCTCGTTGGGTGAAATTTCTGCCCAAATTTTTTTTTCGCTTCTGTTGCAGGTTCGGATCTAGGAATAATCCCTATCCGCTTAACTGTGGGAAGTACTTGGAAATAAGCCCTAAAAAACTCATTGTGAGGAGTACCACAGGAACCCCGAAGTAGTTGGCCCATTGAGAGGACCTGCCAGCGAAAAAGGCAAGGACCCCTACCTGATTAACTAGTTCCCACCTGTGAGGTAAACCAAGAGATGTCGTTTGTGGCCAAGCGGTTATCAGTTTTACTTGAGCCGTGGAGTGAGGGGTACTGCCCCAATACGCAAGCTGTCAGACAGCATTGGTGGCCGAGTGAATCCCTTGAACCGATAGGAAGCCGCACATACCTGGGGTCCATATCTATTTTCAGTTGTACAATCGCAGATTTCCTCTATCTAGAACTGTTGCCGGTCAGTTCTGCGCCATTGCAGATCCATTTGTTTCCGATCACTTTCGCACCGTTGCAGATCCCTTCCTGAAAAAAAAAGTATAAAATTTTGTTTTTCGGCCATATCTCCTTGGTTTCAACTCTATTTTCCCTGAAACTTCCCTGACTCCTCTGCAATTCCATTCTGCATATTTCATTCCTGAAGACCCTATCCCAAATTCCACTTCCCAAGACCCGAAATCCCACATTTGTCTATTTTTAGGGTTTG
>LPNX010679387.1:291753-320844 GCA_001517045.1 Pseudotsuga menziesii
TAAGTCCTTGTTGACAATTAGGACATATATAAAACAACATTCAAATGAAAAGTACAATATTGATATGAGAAACAACCAAATCAAAAGCTCAAGCATGTACACTTATCAAGTTTTTCTTAAGCCCTTATCACATATGCCAAAAATTCTAGAAATGCTTGCACCATATGCCTAGCACCAATGTCTCAAAGAAATATCATGCCAAAGACCAAGTATTTTGCACAATTGGATAAGAGTAGCAACAACATGTTAAAACCCCATGTCAAGTTAAGGATCATCTAAAGAGTGCTAGAGCTTGCATCATGCAACCTACATATCGAAGAACACATAAACACAATCTACCATAGTACATCAAGATGGGACAATTACATGGAAGTGTCCAATACCAAGTTTGAAAGAAACCTTGCAAATGTTTCTAAAAGACCTTTTATGTCCATGTTATTTTAGTTGAATACCAATGATTATAATCTCTCAAGAAACTTTTCAAAATTTTCCAATGTTTCTTTTCTACCCACGTAATGATGATAGGTGAATAGAAATCATTATATCATTTGGGAGTACATATACACAATGTTGAAGATAGGAGAAAACAAATTTAGACTAGCCTTTGGTGAGATACACTTCCTTTTTGATTGAGTGATATTGAGGAATGAGAATTTGTAATGCAACAATTTTGTTATGGTCTGCACTAGTCTATGAAAATCTCTTTTTGTTCAATAATCAAAATTTTCAACATAGGCTGTGAAATGGTACATATTTATACTTATATTTTTTTGTAAACGCTATGCAACCATCCAAATCACTAAAATAAGAATTATTTTAATATAATATTTAGGAAGAAAAATAACCCACTTGGTAGCATGCTCGACTTCAACATTAGGACAAGAATACCTAATATATGACGATGATGATCATGATGATTGTGACGATATTGATGATGACGATGATGGTGATGACAATGATAATGATGATGACGATAATGATCATGATGACGATGATCATGATGATGATCATGATCATGATCATGATGATGGTGACGATGATGCTGTGGATGATGATGAAGATGATGATGATGAAGATGATGATGATGATGATGATGAAGATGATGATGATGATGATGAAGATGGTGACGAAGACAATGATGATGATGGTGATGATGATGATGGTGATGATGATAATGGTGATGACGATGATGATGACGATGATGATGAAGATGTTGATGAGGAAGAGGGTGATGACGACAATGATGATGATGATGATGATGACGATGATGATGATGGTAATGACGACGACGACAACGATGATGATGATGATCACAGCGATGAAGATGATGATGAATTGAATGATGATGATAATGGAGATGATGAAGATGCTGATGAGGAAGAGGGTGATGATGATGTTGTTGATGACGATATTGATGATGATGATGATGGTGATGACAATGATGATGATGATGATAATGATCATGATCATGCTGACGATGATGATCATGATGATCATGATGATCGTGATGATGGCGACGATGATGATGATGATGATGATGAAGATGATGATGATGATGATGATGATGATGATGATGATGATGATGATGAAGATGGTGACGATGATGATGATGATGGTGGTGGTGATGATGATGATGGTGATGATTATGATGGTGATGATGATGATGATGATGATGATGAAGATATTGATGGGGAAGAGGGTGATACCGATGATGATGATGATGATGACGACGACGATGATGATGATGATGAAGATGATGATGATGATGATGGTAATGATGATGATGATGATGATGATGAAGATGATGATGATGATGATGATGATGATGATGATGATCACGACGATGAATATGATGATGAATCCAATGATGATGATAATGAAGATGATGAAGATGTTGATGAAGAAGAGGGTGATGACAATGGTGATGTTTTCTAGGCGTAATCCCTGCCTCTATACTTGACGCTATGTTGAATTTTTTTCCTGCTGAAATTCATGGCGCAATTTATGTCACTAACCCTGGATTAATATATGGTGCTATGCTATTCAGGATGTTTTTTTGGAGGATATTCTTTCCGTTATATGGGATGTAGTTTTGGACGCTAATTGGGACGTTAATTGGGATGATAATTGTGATGCTAATTGGGACACTAATTGGGGCGTTAATTGGGATGCTAACTATCAGCCAAAACAGCGCCAACTTTTAAAACGGGGCGATACTTGGGATGCTAATTTGGATGCTAATTGGGATGCTAATTAGGATTCTAATTGGGATGCTAATTGGGATGCTAATTGGGACGTTAATTGGGATGCTAATTAGCATCCAAAATAGCGTCAACTTTTAAAAAGGGATGTTAACTAGGATGCTAATTGGGATGCTAATTGGAACGCTAATTGGGATTCTAATGGGGATGCTAATTAGGACGCTAATTGGGATGTTAATTGGGATGATAATTAGCGTCCAAAATAGCATCAACTTTTAAAAAGGGATGCTAATCAGGATGCTGATTGGGACGCTAATTAGCACACTAATTGGGGTGCTAATAAGGACGCTAATGGGGACGCAAATTGGGATGCTAATTAGCATCCAAAATAGCGCCAACTTTAAAAAGAGGCGCAAATAACGCAATTAAAAGAGCCATCCCGTGGAAAAGCGTCCACTTTATCCAAAACATGATGAAAAATACACTAAAAGTGATAGTGGATGCTAAAAAGGAAGCTAAAAGAGATGCTAATCACAGGGTTTTGTTGTAGTGTTCTCCTCGCATCTCATCAAATTAATGACACTTAGTTGTCATGACTACCTAAATCTTCACCGGATATCTGCACTTTAAAGTCGCCCAACCTATCATTTCTGCTTTTGGCATCACTTTCTACCTTTTTGCTGCACTTTTTGCTTTTTCATGCACTTTGTCGTCCTTTTCCTGCACATCACACTTGTTCCGTCGCAGACATGCGACATTATAATTTTTACGTCTTTCGGACCCTTTGTTTTTTTCTTCTTCTATGCAACACGGTTCTAACCTGGGATGTTATGACTGTCGTAGTACGGTTTCAGGAGATTGTCGTTCACCATACCTATGACATAGGTATCATCTAGCGTCGGTAGTTTTACTGCGCCCGCATCAGTTACGTTTGCAACCACATATGGTCCTAGCCAATGTGTCCTTCACTTGCTGGGGTGTTTGAAAAAATTGTTGTCATACAGCAACACAAGTCCTACGACTTTGAATGGTTTAACCCTGATATGGTGATCGTGCCATGCTTTCTGTCACTGCTTCACAATTGTCTGATGGAATCCTATGATGAAGTGTTCTTCTTCCATTTGCATAAGTTGTGTCAGCCTCTGCTCGACAGCATCTCTGTTAGTCATCTCTGTCAATGCAGTGATTCTCAAACTTGGTACAATGTACTCCATTGGTACAATAGCTTCTTGTCCATATACTAGTCTGAATGTGGTGTTCCATTGTAGTCACTTATAGGTTGTACGATACACCCATAGCACAGCTTATACTTTCTGATCCTAGTCATCTTAGCGTGCATTGCATACCTTTGTCAAGGCATTCTCCAAAATCCTGTTGAAAGCTTCGACCGTTCCATTCGCCTAAGGATGGTAAGGAGTCATATTTTTATGTTGGATCTGAAATTATACAGTCATCTCAGCAATTACTTTGTTAAAAAAATGCGTACCTTGGTCACTTAGTAGTATATTTGGGCAACCAAATCGGGTGACGACATTTTTGAACAAAAAATTTACCGCAGTCATAGCGGTACAGTATTTAACAAGCGCAACCTCAGCCCATCTGGTTAAATATTCTATCACAATGATAATGTAGCGCGCTCTAGTTCTCTTCCTTGGTGGGCTGATTCATCCCACAAAATCAACTTCCCACTTGTCAAATGCTTGAAGGGTTATCTGTAGTGCAAGCTGCATCTCATCGCAGTGATGGTTTTCCTATCCTTTGACAAATATCACAGCATTTGTAGAAGCTTTTAGTATCCATGTGTATGGTTGGCCACCATAATCCTGCCTGCAATATCTTGTGCACTATTTCTTTTCCTGCATAGTGTCCTCCTGCGACACCAGCATGTGCTTCACTCATAACCCAAGGTCGTTCACAGTCAAAGACACAACGATGTAGTACCTCATCCGCACCCAGCTTATATAGGTGTCCCACGATCAATGTATAATCAGAAACTTTGATGACCAAGTGTTTCTTCCAATTAGTCAACATTCTTTCAGGTGCATATCTTGTACTCAAAAAGTGAATGATGACATTAAACTCATGGTTCTGGTCATCCATCATGTGGATCGCAAATAGTTGCACGTTGAGAAAATTATCTTCCAAGCTGGTTGACTCTTCCCCACTCTCTATCCTTGATAGGTGGTCTGGTCCAACATTTAGTTGATTAGGTTTAACAATGACCTCAAAATTGAACTCTTGAAACAAGAGAATCCATCTACATATCTTTTCCCCCAACACTGGCTTGTTGACTAGGTATTTTAGAGCTGAATGGTCAGTATACATCTAAAAATGTCCACCAAACAAATAGTGCTAGAATTTCTGAAGCGCATAGACCATAGCAAGGCCTTCTCTTTCTGTGGTAGTGTAGTTCTTTTTCGTTATTGACAATTTCCTACTTGTGAAAGCAATAGGATGGTCAAGCGCACTTTATCCTAGTTGTGTCAATACTATTCCAAGCTCGATAGATGACGCATTGACATGCACATGGAATTCCTTCTTCCAGTCTAGGAATACAAGTATTGTCACTATGGCCATTACAGTCTTCAATTTTTCCAAGATTTCCTGGCATTCTATTGTCCACTAGAACTTTTTTCTTTCTTCAACAGTTTCTCCATAGGTGCAGTGATCAATGCATATCCTCTTATGAATTTCCAGTAGTAGCCTATATGTCCCAGAACTGACCTGAGTTGCGTGACTGATGTAGGTGGTGGTAAGTCCAAGATAATCAC
This sequence comes from Pseudotsuga menziesii, assembly GCA_001517045.1. Lineage (NCBI taxonomy): Eukaryota > Viridiplantae > Streptophyta > Pinopsida > Pinales > Pinaceae > Pseudotsuga > Pseudotsuga menziesii. Next base: position 296,726 of record LPNX010679387.1, read on the forward strand.
AATTTTTGCTGGATCGACCAAGATACCGTCGCAACATACAACTTGACACAACAGCATGCCAAATGGCATGCGGAAAATACATTTCTTAGAATTCAATGCAATCTAATACTGGCGACAGTGGCCCAGTATCATACTCAGACTCTCAATATGGTCTCTTATTAGACCAAACACATTCCAATCATCAAAGTATAGTTCAATAAATTTATGAATAAAATCTTTAAAATCAGAGACTACTATTCTAGAAAAAATAGCATGTGCATTCTTAAGTCCAAAAGGCATTACCGTATACTGGTAGCATCCCCATTCAGTGACGAAGGTTTTTTTGTGGTGATCCTCCTTCATGATTCTGACTTGATGATAGCCCGAAAATCCATCAATAAATGAATATGTATATTTCCCTTCGACACTTTCAAGCACTTCATTTGTAAATGGTGTTGGGAATGGGTCATGCAAGCATGCGTCGTTCAGCTTCCCCAAGTCGACACAGATCTTGAATTAACCTATTATCTTTTTATCTTGGATCACTATAAGGATGATCCACTCTAACTCCTTAATAGGTTCAATAATTCCAACATCAAGCATACGATCCAGTTCTTCTTTTACCCTTTCTTTATACTTGGGTTTCATCCTATATGGTCGAAGCTTACTAGGTTTAGCATCTGGCCGCATGGGTATTTTCATCTCCCCTAAGTATTCTATTATCCCCTTCATTTATGAGAATTTGGTAGGGAATAGGTCCTGATATTCATGCAGTAAATCTATGATTTTCACAACTATCTCTTCATCCCAATAATCTCCTATATTGGAAAACTTTGGGTTGTTTGATGACCCAATGTTTACTTTCTTAATTTTTAATGGCTTAAGGAAATGGTCGCTTGAAATACCACTTCCTTCTACTTCACACATGCCTTTTGATTTTGGTATGTTTATGTTAGTCGAATCATCATCTGGATCTTCAACTAGATTGTAGCAAGCCATCCATTGTTGAATGGTCGCACTGCACTTGTGAGAGTTAGCCTCTTCGACAGGGATCTCAGCAAATATCTTCTCCTTTATCTCCCGAAGTGCAGCATCAACTATAGGGTGCTCATAAACAAATTCAAATGTATGTGTAAACTCCTTAGTGAGCCCTTCCCACTCTTGGGTTCCTTGTCGTAATTCCATATATGCATACCAGGTTCTAGGTGTCGTTTCCAATGTATGTATGAAATGATGGACCCACTCCTGCCTTGGGTATTCTATAAATACGATGAGACATCTCCACAAGATTTGTTAACCTGAATACTTATGGTTTACAAGGGTGACCTCTTCTCTGAATCTAACTTCCATCAATCTTCTGCACTGTGGCTAGTTTTTTATAGACTTCTTATGCGCAACCCACCATCTAGCAGGCATAGCTTTTAGTGCATTCTCCAGCACAGACAAGTGCTGCAACTCCATTACAAGTCCTTCAAACTTGCTTAAGAAGGTCGCAAGGTTAGGTAAACCCTCATAGGTGGGTAGCTCGCATAGCTCAGTCTCCACCCGTCACATAGACCTGGTAACTCTTGCGCACCTCCTCATAGAGACTTCATGTAATCTGTTTTGCCAATTCTCCAAAGCTTCCCCTAAGACAAATGTGCAGGAACTAGCACTCTTCCAGCTCAGGTTTCCATCCTTTGTCGGATTGATATAGTCTTCTTGTAATGCAGTAACATTGTAGATTTGGTTGAGGTAGTCAGCTTGTCCATCATTATATATGGGCTCGGCATATCTCTATCCCTCTAGTGGATCAACTGGCAACACCAATCTGATCTCATTATCCTCGAATGAGAGGATCCTTTTCTTGAAGGTTATAATAGTTTGGTTATCTATAGCCCAATCTATGCCCAATAATGTGGGATATGGGTTTGTGTCATCAACAATATTAATGACTTCAAAGTCCATAAATGTGCACAATCCTTCAATGTCAATACGGACTTGAATCAGTCATCCAATATTGGGTAGGACCTTCACCTGATTCACAAGTCGGAGCTGGACAGGGGACTATTCCAAGTGTGGGTTTCCCATACTTTCCCAAATTTGTCGCATCAAAATATTGACATCAGACCCCAGGTTTAAGATGATGTAATCAATGTCATAATCACCTATCTGCACAGTCATTCTTAACTCACTGAGTTTTAAACTTCCTTCTCACTTGGTTAACTTTCTGTTCAGGTCGTGGCTCTATGGGTATCTCTTCTATCATTTCTTATAGTTCTGCAATAGCATCTTTATCTTGTATTAGCATTAGACAAATTGACAAGAAGGATTTGAGATTAATAACCTTTTATGGGACATTCTTCTGAAATCTGCACTGAAATCATTCAGGCATCTCCTTTAATTATTCTGACATTCATGGTTCTGCTACATCCACAAATTCTGGTCGCACCTCCAAGAATACTTCCTTCTGTTTTTGGACGTCGAATGATACCTTTTTTCTATGTCATGGGTTGTACCTGTAGTTGCAGTTGTTCTTGTGATTTATCCTGATCAGCTCCGGTTGCAGCCCCTCCTCGTGTTACAACAGCGACATTCGGATCTTGTTGTTCAACCGCAATCATCTAAACATTCATGTCAGGATTTGGGTTTGCATTCTGCATAGGGTTAGGTCCTACGATAGTCCTTGCTTGCCATTTTGTGATCAACTTAGGACATTCGTCCACATTATGGTCCTGTCCCTTACAATATGAACATGTATTCATAGGTTCTAAGAAATATCTAGCATAGTGACCTAGTTGTCCATAGTTATAGCACATAACTTGGCCTCTTCCTCTACCAAAACCTCCTCCTCCACCTTTTCCTCTGAATTTTCCACCACCCCTTCCTTGCGGGTGTGGTTGTTGTGGTGGGTACTGGTTCTACTGGTAGTGTGGATGGTATTGATTTTGTTGCATGTACGGTTGCTGAGGTGCGTACTAAGGTTGATACTAATTTTGGTATTGATTAGGTGGGAATTGTGCAGGCTGATACGATGCTTGCATCGGTTCAGCCAGATTAGGCCCTTCATTTTTCATTAAGTAGGTGTCGACAGTATTTTCTTTCAAGAGTTGATATGCTCTATAATCTTTTTCTTCATGTCCTGCTGACTTACAAAATTTACAAAAGAGATTTGTCGGGGTACTTACAACTTTTTGCAAATATAAACACTCCTTGTCGCGATTCCCTCTAGACTGGCATATGTGACACCATGGTATCCCATGGTCGTTTAATGGATTTGGTGCACCTGACGTGATACAGTTCTTGAAGGTCGGGTAGTTATCCTTAGTGTGCCTGTCCATTCTACATTTTGTGCACCATAAATATTCTTGTCCTTCCTTACCCTTCTTGATGTTCTGAATCTCTATTATTAGATTATCCAACTGCGATTGAATCTGTACCATTCCTATGGCACCGTTTCCAATGGGTGAGGCCTCTAGCTTCATTGCTAACTCCAATGATTTTGTCTATGACTCAATCTTTTGTTTCATTGACGGCCCTTGGATGTGTGGTAGCAGCACAACAATAAACCACTCTTTATGTTGTAGATATGACATTTGGAATCTTACCTTGGCCATCAAAATTTTAAACCGCTGGTCAAAGTCCCATACTAATTCTGCCAGTGCTTGCTTCATCTCTTTTATCTCAGTAATGCACTGTGACTTAGACTTCAGTTTTCTGAACTCAGAGATTGTTGCGGCTTGGATCTCGTCTAGAGTCTTCTGCGATGTTCCGGCTGGTGTGGCACAAAACTTCATAAACCAATCTAGCGCACTACCCCTCAAAGTTGTGATCATGTGTGCCTTCTTTGTGTCTGTGTTATGGACCAAATGAACCATCCAAACAGCTTTCATTAGGAACCAATGCTGCTCTGGATCTTTTGCTACATTTCCATTGAATGTGGGTAACTGAATATCCGCTCCAGCCATTGAGTTGGTTTCGAGGTTCTCTGGTAAGGGATTCACATGAGGTATACTTTTCAGTGTATTAGTCACACTACCAGCATTATCAGTATTAGTAGTCCTCTCTTGGGATGAGACTCTAGATCTCACCTCTGGGGATATTGCTGGTGTGATGTAATTATGTCCTGAACTTGGTGTTTCGACAAAGTCTTTAGGGTCCTCTGGTCCTTCTAAAATTGGGTTGTAGTCCTCCTCTTCATCACAAGACCCTTCATCTTCGTGCGACAAAATTTCATGTTCACTCTCCTCAAACAAACTAAGGTTTTGTCGCCCTCTTTCGATCTTTCTTCTTTTCCCTGATCTAAATCTCCTTCCACTCCTTAGGAATCCCGCTTCTAGTTCAGGTTCTGTATTTCCAAGGAACATCTCAACTCACCTTTTCCCATTTTATTAATAGGTCATCTGCAACATAGCCTCCTTCACAGGCACACAACTCAACTATTCAACTGCAAGATCCCTTTCTCATAGAAAAGCATCTTGATCCATGCATTGATAGATAGCATATATCTTCTGCAGGGTCCTTGGAAAAAATTTCTCTCAACCTCACTATATGAGGTTATAGTGTCTACCATGAACTCAGTAGTGTATCCCTGCAAGATACTTTCAACCCAAAAATCAACAACTCTAGAGATAGCATTACTTACGATGGTTACCTAATGAACCAACTAATCATTCCATTCAACGGCTTCTCTCCTTCAAAAATTTGCCTGTCTAGTCGCCAGTATTGACAACCACTCGTGCAGTATAATAGGGAATTCTGCAGATAAGACCTCATGGATATCAGGATATATATACTCGTCTACCCAGTTTTCTGCACTCAACCATGATCCTGCGCTCTCATCTTGCGTGAATGCTAGTGTTTTAGAGCCCATCCAATCTTTTATCTCCTTCTTCGTCGGGTGCCACAACATTTCCCTATACTCAAATGATTAAGGGTCCCAACAATGGAACCATTTGTTGGCTTCGATCACCTTCCTTGTCTCGACCCACGGTTCAACAACACCACAATACAAATAATAAACCACAAGACATCGGCCCAACAGAGAAACTCCGTCGGCAACACCTGTGAGGCAGGCGAGGTCTCACCCAAGATAGCTAATGGGTAACTTCCAGAACCATGTTTCCATAGTTGGTGAGGGATTATAGTCCCTTGGCATGCAGCCAAGGCACTCGACGAAGGCAGCTTGGATGGCTGGATAGTTCCTACACAACTGAACACAACTGTATGTCAGTGCGCACGACGCAATCTTTTCCTTAACCTTAACAACTAGTACAACTTGTGTGACACAGCTGATTCCTTAAACTAACATGTCGTTGCGACTTATGTTTTAACTTAGGAAATCAACCAAAGACTTGCTTATGCATCCCAATAATGCCTTAACAATTATTCATTCATTGATTAACAATATGTTGCTTATGCATTCAACAGTAGCTCATCAACACACAATAAGCAAATAATAGACATTCACATCAGCATATACAACATCAATCAACCATTTAAACACAAGGAATAACGTGGAAACCCATCTGGGAAAAACCACCAAGGTGCTCTTCATCTGGCATGAGAAATGGATATAGCACCTTACAGTCTGTGTCTTTCAGACTAATCTTATGATATGTATTTTATGATTTGGACTTCTTGCTCTCATTCTCTCTGGTTTATTCTTCTATCTACTCCTACTGATCTGCACACAGCCTGGATCAACTCTCCTATCTACCGTCTGCACACACAGCTGCAGATTTCTTCTATTCCTAGTGGTATGCACACACAACTGCAAGATCCGTGGCTCAAAATCCTCCTACTGCTACTAGAATCCTCTATGAATCTTCTCTCCAGCTAACTCTAACTCAACATACAGCAAAAACGGCATCCTTAGCTCTAGACAACCAATGAATCACCAACAACAACCAAAACCCACCAACGACTAATGACCAACCCTTATACAGAATGGGTTCTTCTTATTTATAACTTCTATCAGACCATGTAGGGTCAACTACATACTTCTCATCAGTTACAAGTCCTGATCAGCTGTCAGAACAAGTCGTCATGGAATGAAACTAAGAACTATCGGCTTGACTTACAAAATATTCCTTCATACGTGCATTGCCACAGGCTTACACTATCTTTAACGGCCACAATCTTCACCTGTCATTTTCCAGCCGTTATCACCTGTACGTTTCTATGCTTTCCTTTCCTCCATCGCACGCATCTTTATTTCGCCTACGCTGGTCCCTTTGCTTCCTCCGTGACCTCTCTTCCTTCCTATCGCACGCGCAACGTACCTTCTTTTTCTTACGCATGAGCTTCTTCCTTGTCTCCTTTCCTAGCCCAACAAGGTGAATGGATCACAAGACGCCACTGATAATCTCATTATTACACAGTCACTTAAGAAACCGATTTTTCTTTATCGAAACCTCATGGGTATTAACAATTCTTTAAAATCAACATAAATTGTAGAGTGGCATAGTCTTTTAAAAAGACTCCATAGGCATTACATGTTCCATTACAATAAAATACATTTATACCAAAACAGTTATATTGCCTCCATAATGACAGGTTGTACAAGTTAAATTCCAAACGTTACATCCTATGAGACCAAGCTTCAAATCCTTAGAGCCACACAAGGTTAGCCATGGTTATTACCGGTTGGAAGACCCTCCCAGTCGGTTTCCAAACCAAGACTTTCACCAGCCTGTGAATCACTTGCAAAACCAAATTATAGTTTTCTTAATAACGAAAATAAGGTAAAGGAAGGAGAACGACTCAGAGGTGCAGATAAACTTTCATTCTTCAACAATGGTAGACTCTATGAGAAAACCCAATTGAATATCAAAAACCTTCTATAACGAAGCATTGGGTGTCAAATACCAAGTACGATGAGTCCATCATTGTTTCTCACTGTAGGAGTAATGCAAAGCATAGCAGAATAATTTGACTAACTGTTTGGGAAGAACCAATACATTTCCAAAACTCACGAAGTGATGGACTCATCCCGCAAAAATCCTTGAAACCCTAGGGTTTGATTGTTCTGGTGGATGACAGCTAGAGGTCGTAGAATTTTCCCATGGTCTGCCTTAAAAGCGCACCCTTGTCATATCTTTGTTTTGGTATGAAGTCAACATCGAATTAAAAACAAACTGTCATACCATCATTTTGAACCCCAAACCCAAGGTATTTGATATAATTTACCACAATGTGGAGTATTTTAATGCATAGCTTATGTTATAATGTTTTATTTACCTTGGATGGAAATTATGCAATGATAATTTCAGCCTTTAATATACATATGGTAAAACTCCTTCAATGATAAAATTGGATACTATATATTAAAGAAACCAAAAAATGGTTTAGGGATAGATATCTATCCAAACCTTTGTTTGTGTCTTACTATTGCTCCTTGTAATCGTCTTATCATAGAGTTGTCATGTAACGGTAGTGAAGAAGTATCTCACCCACATGTTTATAAGAAAAGTCAGGAAATTTATGCATTAGTCATGATGACTAAGTAATACCATGTATTATTCCCTGCGTAGTTCAAGTTTAGGAACAAACAAACGACAACGACAAACGGTTTTACGACAACAAGTGAATTATAGACAATGCTCTTATGTCACAAAGTAATGTTATATCGACATATCACTCTTTAAGCATGCTAATAATAATAACTTAATTACATGACAAAAGTAATGCACGACAAAAGGAAATATCAGTAATAGCATCCCTCTAAGTATTATCTAGGAATTTTCTAATATTACATTGAGTAAATAAATAAAAAATATTTACGAATTTAAGGGATGTTACATGTGGATTTTGACCCTATTTATATCTTTCCACTAGATATCGTCTTTTCCAATCAAATTGTAAATATCCATTATGGCCTTTAATCTGTCAAAATAGTTGTAAATATGGAAGTATTTAACTTGGATATCTTTCAAGAAGTACTTCAAAAGAAAGTTTATGTCTAAACAATATTACGAGGAAAGAGCCAAGGAGAAATATGATTTAAAATTGGGTTCCATGTCAATGTAAGAATTGAGCATCAAGTTCTTAATTCTGCTAAGATACGTACCATACATAATAAGTAAAAAGCCTAAAATTCAATGATTTTTAAGTTGTTTACCTACTAGCTTCAAACATAGGATTGAGTTTGACAATCTGAAAACCTTGGAGGGAGCTATGAGAAAGGATGAATTCTGTTATGAAGAAAGCAAGAAAAGAGAAATTATACCTAATTGGAAAACTAAAACTACAAGTCATTTTGATCAGAAGAGAAGAGGATTCAAGTCAAACACGAGTTTTGGAAGTAAGTCTCAAAACTTCTCCAAGAATAACTACCAGAAAACTGATTTTAAGAATAGAGTACCCCAGGATAATGTAGCATCAAAGGGAAGGGATATATCTAACAATTTTGTTAGAAATACTGAACAAAGGGAACCTACCAAATGCTGGGAATTTCAAGGACCTCACTGCGCCAAGTATTGTCCGAACCAGAAAGGGAACATCAGCAACATACACCCCGTCTAGGAAGAAGAAACAGTTGGAGATGTAGCAAACGAGATGCATAGGATAAATGGAGCTCTGGAGAATTGATAGGTGGATCACCAGAATTCCATGGTGGAAGTGCAAGGTATGATACAAAATATTTATGTTTCCATCTTAATTTATCTGGATGCTAGTTTAAGTTATATATCTCCTAGCATAGTGGAAAGGTGTAAATTGACCTTAAAAATTTTTGAAAAATATTGGCTATTCTAGTTAACCACGGGAACTAAAAGAGAGTTAGTAAACTATGTTGAAAGTTGTAATTTGATGATGAATCAGTTTGAAACTTAGGTCAAGCTAAATATGTTACCTTTCGGATCTTACGATGTTCTAATAGGAATGGATTGGCTTGAGAAACGCTGAGTGATTTTAAACTGTTTTCAAAAAACTTTTACCTGTTTGAATAATGAAGGACAAAGAATTATTGTCATCAGAATACCTAGGAAGATATCTATTAGACAAATTACAGCCTTACAGATGAAAAAGTTTGTAAGGAAGGGTTGTAAAGTCTGTGTTGTACACATTATAAATAATGAACAAATCAATAAAGAAGATAAACCAAAATTTGAGTATATTCCAATCCTGAAAGATTTCGCGGATGTATTCTTGGAAGAAATTCCAAGATTACTTCCTAAACGAGATATGGACTTTACAATTGAATTAGTACTTGGAGCTGTACCTAATTTGAAAGCTCCCTATCGAATTAACATCTTGGAGCTTAATGAACTAAAATTACAATTACAAGAGTTAATAGACAAACATTACGTAAGACCAAGTGTATCCCCTTGGGGAGCACCAGTCATTTTTGTTAAAAAGAAATACGGTACTCTGCGTCTATGTATAGACTACCGTCAACTTAATAAAATGATAATTAAGAATAGATATCCTAGATATCCTTGGCCTCGCATTGACAATCTGTTCGATTAGATACACAGAGTGACGATATTCTCAAAGATCAACTTAAGGTCTGGGTATCACCAAGTTAGAATAAAATATGAATACATCTTTAAAACTACTTTTCGAACAAGATACGGGCACTATGAATTTGTGTTTATGCCCTTCAATCTAAAAAATACACCAGCAACCTTCGTGTGCCTAATCAACAATGTATTGATTAAGTACTAAGACAAATTTGTAGTCATCTTTATAGACAACATATTAATTTATTCTAAGACAAAGAAAGAACATGATGAATACCTAAACATAATTCTACAAGTGTTAAGAGAACAACAGCTATATGCTAAGTTCAACAAATGTGATTTTTATAAAAATAAAATACAATATTTAGGGCACGTAATATCTGAAGAAGGGATATCGGTGGACCCAAATAAAATAAAAGTTATAATTGATTGGTCTATCCCTAAGGATGTAACTGATGTATGATCCTTTATGGGGATAACAGGTTATTAGAGAAAATTTATTGAAGAATTTTCAAGGATTGCAAATCCTATAACTTCATTATAGAAAAAGGGTAAGAAATTTGTTTGGGATTAGAAATGCAAAGACAGTCTTAATAAAATAAAAGAATTATTAACTACTGCACCCATCCTAAAAATAACAAACCTAGACAAAGACTTCGTTGTATGCATTGATGCATGCAATGAAGGCTTGGGCGGCATATTGACACAGGAAGGTCATGCAATTGCATACAAATCAAGAAAATTAAAAAAATCATGAAAAGAACTATGCAACTTATGATTTAGAGTTGGACACAATAATCCACGCTTTAAAAATGTGGCGTCATCACTCAATAGGTAAAAAATTTCTGCTACTGCCTGATAACATAAGCCTCAAATATTTGTTTGATCAGCAAAATCTAAACGCAAGGCAAGCTAGATGGCTAGCTTTCCTTAGCGAGTACGATGTAGAAATCAAACATATTAAAGGGAAAGACAATAAAGTGGTTGATGCCTTAAGCATGAATGCAGTAACAAGTTTTGTAACTGCCATTAGCAGTTATAAAACTGATTTGGAAGATAAATTGGAAGAAGGAATAAAGTGGGATCCAGAATATCAGAATTTAAAAGAAAAGATAACTCAGAATACATCTGAAAATATAATTTCAGATTACTGCTTTAATGACAAAGGTTTAATACTGTTAAAAAATAGACTCTATGTACCAAATATACCAGAAGTTAAGCTACTGATTTTGAATGAAATTCACAAAAGTCCTTATTCTGGACATTCGGGGTATCAAAAGATGATAACTATGTTAAGAAAATGGTACTTTTGGCCTAACATGAAAAGTGAAGTTGCTGAATTTTTAGCTAGGTGTATCGAATGTTAGCAAGTAAACGCTGAACATCAACACCCAGCAGGCCTTTTACAGCCATTACCAATTCCAAATTGGAAGTGGGAAGTCATCAGTCTTGACTTTGTAACTGGTCTACCTAAAAACCAAAAACAGAACGATTCAATAATGGTAGTTGTGGATAAATTAAGTCAAGGAGCACACTTTATTCCTGTTAAAACAACTTATACAGCTGTTAATATTGCTGAAATTTTTATGAAATAAATATTTCGTCTGCATGGAATTCCAAAGGTAATAATCTCTGACAGAGATCCTAAATTTACTAGTTATTTTTTTTAAAACTTTATTTAAAGGATGAAATACTAAATTAAATTTCATTGCTTCTTATCATCCGCAAACAGATGGACAAATAGAAGAGTGAATCAAGTATTAGAAGATATGTTACGAATGTATGTCAAAGACTATCCCAAGAAGTGGGAAGACTATTTGCACTTGGTTGAATTTTCTTATAATAACCATTATCAAGCTTCAGCAAAGCTTAGTCCTTTTGAAATACTATATGGTAGAAAGTGTAACATTCCTATTACATGGATTAATCCAGTAGACCAGTTGATTTTAGGACCTGACATGTTAAAATAATTGGAACTAACAGTGAAACAGGTACAAGGCAACTTGAAAACTGCTCAAGACAGACAAAATAGTCATGATGGCCTTAAAAGAACTCCAAAGGAATTCCAAGTAGGTGAGCATGTGTTTGTTAAGGTGAAACAAAGGAAAAGATACTTTAAACTAGGGAGTTGTGCTAAATTAGCACCTAGGTATTGTGGACCCTTCAAGATATTGGAAAGAGTGGATCCAGTGGCTTATCAACTAGCTTTGCCACCTAATCTTAGGATACACAATGTTTTTCACATTTCTATTCTAAAAAACTATATACATGATGCTACTCATGTGATTGACTAGAATGTGATTTAGGTAGAACCAGAAGGATATTTTCTGGTGGAACCGGATTGTATTCTTGACAAGAGGGAAATTTTTCTCCAAAATCGCACCATTGGACAGGTAAAGGTGCAGTGGAAACACCTCAGTCTAGATGAAGCGACCTAGAATTTGGAGAGTGATATGCGGGTGGCATATCCAGCTTTGTTCCAAGAAGACTCAGAATAACTTAAGAAACATTGAGGATGATGTCAAGCTTAAGGGGGGGTGTTTGTAACATACCTAGAACTGAAAATAAATATTTATTATTTATTTCAGAAAAAACATTATGTTAATTTTTATTGTAAATTTTATGACCAAGCGGGTCAAGGATGACTGTAATTGAAGAATTATTTATTTTAATAATTATTTAAAGGGGAAACCTATTCAGGAGAGACTATTAAATGAGTGTTCACTGCTAGTAGGAGGAAGGATCAGTTGTAGAAGGTTGGTTGACAAGTAGCAGCAATAGCATTCACTTTATATCTGTTGCAGGAGCATAATCCCTAAAAAATTGGTCATGTTCCCTAAGATGGGGAGCTGAGCTGTGTGGCTCATTAAATTCCAAAACTGGCCCAAAGACCTAGGAAATCTTATATAAACCATCAAATTGAGCAGGAGGCTCACCACTCATTCTGATTTCAGACAGAATGAACTTTACAATTGATACAAACTAAAAAGTTAGGAACACAAAGAATTTGATGAGGGGGTGGCTAAAGTGATTTGCTGAGTTAAGTCTACTACTAAGTGCTAAGTTGTAGAAGTCTGTTGTGTCGCAGAGATCTTCATCCTAGTGGTGCAATGAGAAAGCTGGGGTGTCCTGAGAAATTGATTTGGATGCTTCAGGAAAAGGTTGGGTGGAATAGTCTCCCTTAGGTGTTAGTCCCTTTTCTCTACAATTCATCTAGGTTCCAACTCTACACTGTATTATGGCATTATTTACTTCTGTTTAAGAAAGTTGTAAATTGTTTAGAATGGAGTTATAGTTAATAGATAATTCCTCAATGATTGTAGGATTTAGTATTTAGACTGATTGATACAGAAATGAAGATAAATTTTCCCCTATATTTTTCCTCTCACTGAAGTGACGTACTATAGTACAAGAAGATATGAAATTATGTTGAATAGTAGTATCAGAATGAATGAATAAATGTGTAGTTTCGTTATTACAGAGCATAGAGATGATATATATTTATATTCTATATACAATCTACTGCTAGTTAGAAGACCTGGTAATTAATTAAATACAAGCTACAACTCTTAATTCAAAGGTTAAATAGTTAGTGAAATCAAGTTTTTATTACAGTACAAGTATAGGAACAGAAGGTAAGTGCAGAGTCATTTTCTTTTATGTGCATATTAAGGTACTCATTATTCTTAAAACACATTAACTTATAACTGTATAAGAACCTAAATGTATAGATCCAAACTTATTCTTATTTTATAATAATATCTCTAAGAATCAAACCGTATTTGTTTAATCAAACTCTAATATTATTATAGAATAACCCGATTTAATACTAAATCTTATTAAAATTAAACTAGAATTCTTAAGGGTATCTTAATCTAAACTCTTAGTAGCAAAACTATTAATGTAACACCAAGTCAATATTATCGACAAATCCTAGCACTCATTACAAGCTTCCTGTATAAATTGGTGTTGTTCCTGCAGTGTTTCTTCTTCAGAACAAAAGTTATAGGCATCCTTAGGGATTAACCCTTTTAAGTGTTCCAGTGGTATGATTTGTATTGATGAGAGCTTCTTACAGTCTCAAAGATAAAAATTAAATAAACAAAACTATTTACTCAAAGCCTTACAGCTTAAAACGAAAATAATGAAACCCTAGATCTGTTATATTTGAGTTCATTTTATCTGCACAAACAGATTATTAACTGACAAATAAGAGAATAACCTACTCTAAAATCAATCCTTTAAATATTAAAAACATTCTTTTCAAACTTTATCTAAAAACCCCATAGAGTTTGGATGACAGTTGATATTCTTGTATCAGGAGTTGAGGCCTTCTCTTTAACCCTATTTTAGGATGGCAGAGATTCCAAGGCCAAACCTTTCCATATTTTAAGCTAACAATTACATCATAGCTGTGTAGTCATAGTTGTAGTATAGTTACAAACAAAAGGGGTGTTACCACCTAAGTTGTACTTAGTGGTTTTTTATCAAGTGAGCCTGGTGAACCAAACAAGGATAACTTGTTCGAACTTCAGAAGACCTTCACTCTTACATCTGGGAAGCTTTGTTGTACTATATCACATGTTCATACCCCATGGGGGAATTGTAATAAGTGTTCTAGCATGATAGTGTCTATAAAAGACTCGGTCTCTTAGACTTTATTTTTCAATCCGATCAGCCCAGGGTGTTTTTTCCCTTGGTTATTATTGGTTGTTGAATAAATGACTGATAATTTCTAATTTTTTCACTCCATACCTTCAAAGTTGGGGTGGTCAGCTTGGCATTTAGGCCTATTGAGGTTATTAGAGTCTATGTGTCAATGTATAACATGCTATGCATCATGGTCGAGTCATATGAACATGTCTAAGTCCCCCTAGGTTTTTTCAACTTTTTTATTTTTTTAATTTTTTCAGTGTTTTTTATTAAAATTTAATTTTTCCAAAACTTAGGCTATTTTTTAATAGTTTAATTGGAAAAATTGATTTTGTAATAAAAGTGGTCCAAATAATCAGTTTCGGTCATGTAGGTGCTCATTTTCAAGCTAAGAGCACCATGTAAACCCATGGACCCGCTATTTCCTAGTTTTGAGTGATTTTCCATCACTCAGGTCAGAAATCCCCAAAAAATCAATTGTTGGTTATTTTAATTAATAAATTGATGAATAATGGAGCAAATCCAAAATCCTAGATGAGTGGATTCTCAACTGATTTGATTGAAATCAGTCAAATCTGAACCAGATTGACTGGATCTGACAAATCCTTGACTAAAGGAGGTGATCTGGATAGATCCAAAGTTGAACTTCAGCATCCTTTATGGGGAATTTTTCCCTCCCTCTCTCCTCCACACGTTTGGGATCGTTTGGATGAGTTTTTGTGGATGCTTCAGTCAACAGGTTGAGGTGTCAGTCAAATCAGCCCCCCAATTGACAGTTGCACTCAGTGAGACTAAGATCTGGCTTAGCTAGACACAAATCAGGCATTGATGGACTCTCCTTCAGCTACAGTGGTCTATCTCCTTGGGATTTGTGCCCCCCTGGGCTGGATCTCCTTTTTTGTATAAATAAAGCTCAGGATGCCTCTTCAAAGCTATTTAGAGTTGGATTGAGAAGCCATTGCTGTTGTAATACTGTGTAATATCTTTTTCTATTGGAATAAAGTGAAGCTTTGGAGGCAAGATGGTGTCATGTCATTGTATGTGTGGATAAGCATTGTCATGTTTCACTGAGGTAACATGTATCTATTTGTTTGTGGATTCATTGCTAAGATTGATAATAAGTTTATTATAATCTTGATAGGAAAGGAGTTTGTTAATAAGTTTATTGGACATCTCTTTCCTTTTTGATGCATGTTTAGAGATCTAGATTCAACATGTTTTATAAGTTTATATGCATGTTATTCTAAAATCTCTATGTATGTATTAACCGGATCTCACAAGTATTTTGGCAAGTGCTTGGATTCAATTGCAGGTTCCTAGCTTGGAGAGGATGTTGATCTAATTTGCTTCTTCACTCTCTCTAAAACCATTCAAAGGCATAGTCCCTCAACATTCCACCGAAAATCTCCACGATTGATCTTCAGGGCTTCCAGCAAAAATGCTCTTCTTTTCCTCTTCCTCCAATTTTTTCTAAAATCATTCCGGTTACTTTTTTGCATCTTTAAATTTTTTTAGATATATAAATTTCAGAGTTCATATTACATATATTTTTCTGCCTTAAAGCTCAATAAACTAGATCTCATTCCTAAAGAAAATTTACAAGCATTCTAGATCTAGTTTTAGGGAAAATTGTCATTTTTCAAGGCTGTGAAAGTATATCTAAAACTTGTTGAATGCATGGTTGTTTCCTTAGAATATAAAAAATTATATTCATCAATTTAATTGCTTCATATTGGCTGCACCAAAATCAGGCCAAGATCCCAAGGAAAGCTTTCCTTCCTTGGTTCTTTTTCCGCTTCATTAAAAACTAGTTTTAACTTAAAATTTTTGGGTAAAAGGTTTGTTCATCCAAAATTAATTTTGGGAATATTTAAATGTGATAAAATTGTTTTTTTTTATCAGGTGTAACATAAAAGAGGAGGAGGCGCTGTCCGGAAATCATTTTTGGACCATTCGAAACCCCCTAGGGGGTCTCCGCCTTCCATAAATTTCAAATTTTTGCAATTTGTAAACCTTTGGTCTCATTCCATATAAGGATGAAGTGGATTAATTTTAGTTTTATGATATTTCAATTTCTTCTAATAAAAAGAAAAGTATTTTCGAATAGGCTCTTCCGAGCCTATTCACCATCCCCCCTGGGGGATTTGCGTCTATGTCATTTTTTAATTTTTGTTCATCTTTTTTCAATCTAGTGTAGTTATAATCTACAAGGTAGTATACTTTGATTTATAATCATTGCCATATTCCATATCTGGTGGTTTCAAAGTAATTTTAATACTTACCCCACGAGCCTCCTTTTGAGCCAAGAGGTGAAGAAAGGGTCGTGGTAGTCTAATTAGAAAACCGTTGTTTACTTTTATGTTTATGCTTCATCTGCTATCATCATTTGTTTTAGTAATCATAATAAAATCAACCCCTCCTTGATTCCCCGATTGAGATCCACTTGGATCGAAAGAGGTTCCTGGAGGGTTCTTTTTTAACAAGAACATCCCTTTTAAAATTTACTAAAAATAACAAAGACTCCGGTGTGTATGCTCTGTACTTGGCTGCGGTTCGTCCGATCAGTAAAGATGCATCAAAATCACTTGAGTGACTAGATTAATTAGTCTTCACCTACCAAATTGACAAACCATCAGGAAAAAATCCAACACCTCGAACAAACTGTAAGCGGTGGAAAAATACCCAAAGGAGTGGGAACAACTGGAAAGTGACCTCGAGGCGCTGATCTTTGTCACACCCTGATGGGTGCGTTATGAACAATAGTCTCCGAGACTTCGTTCCAGCCCACAAACACCTTGTGGGGAGCCGTGAAAGTTCACTTTTGGACATACTCCAAGTACCCCTCGGGTATATATGGAGTCCCCTTTTCGCCTGACTTAATTCATTGACATTCCACATTAATTTAAAATCTACCAAGAGACATTTGAAAAACATTCATTCAAGTGCATGCAAGCACATTATTTTCTCTGTTGACTCCATTTAAGGCACTGGTGATTTATTTTGATCAATTCTTTCGATTATATATATATTGAGTGTCATTAATGTGCTTATATTCTTTAAATCTTGCATCTTGTTATCTTTTGTTTCCACTGGTTAATTTCAAAACTCCTAAACAACTTAAACAATCTAACACCGTCACACTAAGTAATTAGCCTTAGTAATTAAATAGGGTCTACCCCCCTTGGCTTCATTAGGAGTTAGCCTGAACGGAGGAGTCAAGAACAAGGTGACAACCTTGACTTGATACTTGCCCCCAAGGACACACCGAGTGGCTTAAAGATTTCTGCCACGTAACCCAGGTGTGTGAAAGGTGGCAACACTTTTTGGCGCTGTTTTCGAGGATAAATCTTTTTATCTCGGGTATGACTTAGCTTAACTTTTTTCTAAACAACTAAAAAGATAAAAATAAAAAAACATTGATTGATCTTGTCTTTAAAAAACATAAAAATTAAAACTCGATCCATCTGGCGACTCCACTGTCTAACATCCCTCCAAGAATTTCTACCTAAAGAAACCGCCATCAATTATTCAATCCTCTTCCTGATCCTGAAAGGTTTATTAGGGAAAGATTGAATAGGAAGACTTCTTGTAGAAACCTTGAAAATTTAGGAGACCAATCCCTCTCAGATATCCATCAAATATTTGTAGAGAGTCATGTTCACCAATTTCAAGAAATGACAGAATTGTTCAAACCCCTTGACTTTTCTTAGATAGCAGGTGCTCCCCATGCCATTCCAAAAGATGCTATCAAGAAGCTCCCCATATTTTCGGGAAATAATGCCATCACTGCCAAGTCTCACCTTCGAAAGTTTGAAAAGCACCTAGTCAGTTATTGCAATGATGCTGCCCATGACCATGATGATGTCAAAATGAAGCTCTTTGCTTTATCCTTAGAAGATGATGCTGAAGAATGGTACCTTGACCTAGATGATGATTCATATAAAACTCTTAGTGAATTCCTAGAGGGTTTTAAGAAGAAATGGAGAGAAAAGAAAGAACCAAGACATCTGGTTGCTACCCTTCATAACATTAAGAAGATGGAGAATGAAACCATGGATGAATTTAACACTAATTTTAGGCATGTGGTTGCGGACCTCCCTAAAGAAATCAAGCCAAAGGATGCCTTGATCCTCATATATTACATTCAAGCTTTCACTGGTGATTTGAGGTACTAGTTAAGAGACAAAGAGCCAGCCAATCTAAAAACTGCTTAGGAATTGGCCGATAAAATAGAAAAGAATATGCAATCTTCAGAAAAATCCAACATTCCAGGTTACACTAGGGGAAACACTTCATACAACAAAGAAAAGGGAAAAGCCATTGAATCAGAAGAAAATGGAGCCTCTAAAGATCCCATGGAAAAGGTAACAAACATGATAAAAGACTTGGTTACTAGTCAAAACCAACTTATGGAAAATTAGTCCGCACAACTGAAGCATATGCACAATAGAATAATCACAATGGAAAGAAATAATGGACCTAGTAACTTTCAGCCTAGGTAGAATCAGATGTATCAAAATAAGTTTCCTTAGCAAGAGCCTAGGATTCCAAACCAGTTAGACTTAGCTAACATGGTAGAAGAATTAATTCCATGGTGTAGACCCTGTGAACAATTCCACCAAGAAAGCACTTGTTATGTTGCAAATCAAGTCATGGAACATGGACTTCCCAAGGTCAGTAGTCAGGAAACAACTTCAATCGAGCCCGATCATATATACATGGTAGGCCAGGCCTACCCTTTCTCACCAGCTAAACAGTACAAACCTAAGGATGAAACCATTGCAGAATCTTATAGTGAAACTTATGATGAAAACTGTAATGTACATGATGGGACTCCTACGTGTTCTCCATATAATGATGATAGTCTGGAAGGTTTACTGCCTTGTGACCTTTTCTCTGAAGAAGATGAATATGAAAATGAGGACAAGTATAACTTAGAGCATGATACAAGTGACGAAGACTCCCTTAACCTTGACAAGGATGTTGATGAGGAGTCCTGGACATTCATGGAAAATCCAGTCTATGACATGAATAAAGAGGAAAATAATGAACCAGAAACTTTTGATGGTTTTGTTGATTTTTCAGTCTATGGCATATCTAAAGGAGAGAGCATGGACCATGTGGCCTTGGGAAACTTTGATATGAAAAAGGAGCATGCAATTTATCCACATGATCAGTCCGAGCCATATATCAGTATCAGTAATGAAGACAAAGAGAACTTGATATCAGCAATGGGGAATCCATCACATCTAACATAGATGATGGTGATGACTATTGGGATTTTTGTGGATATCTTATTAAGAATCCTATCTTTGCTATATCCAGCAAGGGGAGTGTCTATTTAGAAATTTGTGGAAGTCCAATCTACTATACTTCCATAGAGGGAAGCATGGATCTGGAGACCTTGGAAAATCCTAGTATGGAAAAGCAGCATTCAAAACTCTTATATGATCATTCAGAGTCATATCATGTAGAGCCACACAAAGGTATCAATAATGAAGACATGGAGAAGCAGTGTTGTGAAAATACAAATGTGATGCAGTTAGTAGAATATCAGTCTCAACTATCATCTTCACATATAGAGTTTCCTCATTATTTGGAGTCGCTTGGGGCTTATACAGTGAATTATCATCTGGTAAGCCTTGATGATCAGTATGATGGTATAGACAATCCACCTCATCATTTCGAATTGTAAATCAACCCTGTCTAGTCATGGATAGAAGCAGCCTATGCAAGCACTTACCAGTTTGGGAGGAAGTTTGATGACATTTTCATGCCTATGATTTCCCATCCATCCCACCCCTTTCGAATCATCACACAGGTTTTCCTCCTTTTGAGCCGAAAGGTGAAGAAAGGGTCGTGGTAGTCTAATTAGAAAACTGTTGTTTACTTTTTTGTTTATGCTTCATCTGCTATCATCATTTGTTTTAGTAATCATAATAAAATCAACCCCTCCTTGATTCCCCGATTGAGGTCCACTTGGACCGAAAGAGGTTCCTGGAGGGTTTTCTTTTTAACAAGAACACCCCTTTTAAAATTTACTAAAAATAACAAAGACTCTGGTGTGTATGCTCTGTACTTGGTTGCGGTTCATCCGATTAGTAAAGCTGCATCAAAAGCACTTGAGTGACTAGATTAATTAGTCTTCACCTCCCAAATTGACAAACCATCAGGCGAAAATCCAACACCTCGAACAAACTGTAAGTGGTGGAAAAATACCAAAAGGAGTGGGAACAAGTAGAAAGTGACCTCGAGGCGTGGATCTCTGTCACACCCTGACGGGTGCGTTATGAACAATAGTCTCCAAGACTCCGTTCCAGCCCACAAACACCTTGTGGGTAGCCGTGAAAGTTCACTTTTGGACATACTCCAAGTACCCCTCGGGTATATCTAGAGTCCCCTTTTCGCCTAACTTAATTCATTCACATTCCACATTAATTTAAAATCTACCAAGAGACATTTGCAAAACATTCATTCAAGCGCATGCAAGCACATTATTTTCTCTGTTGACTCCATTTAAGGCACTGGTGATTTATTTTGATCAATTCTTTCGATTATATATATATTAAGTCTCATTAATGTGCTTATATGCTTTAAATATTGCATCTTGTTGTCTTTTAATTCCACTAGTTAATTTCAAAACTCTTAAACAACTTAATCAATCTAACACCGTCACACTAAGTAATTAGCCTTAGTAATTTAATAGGGTCTACCCCCCTTGGCTTCGTTAGGAGTTAGCATGAACAAAGGAGTCAAGAACAAGGTGACAGCCTTGACTCGAGACTTGCCCCCAAGGACACACCGAGTGGCTTAAAGATTTCTGCCATGTAACCCAAGTGTGTGAGGCTTAAAGATTTCTGCATTGTCTCATAAATACAATCATTATAAAAGTAAATCAATATTAATATTCAACAAAGGCTTCTTAGCCCCAACCAAGATTCGACAGTAAGCTTGTTGCTTTCATGCCATTTTAAACTTAACAGTAAAAGATACAAGAAGAAAGTAAATATTTAACTGTCGCTGCAGAGAAAACTTAGGAATAACTCTAGCATTGTTTACTAATAACCCCAACGGGTTGTTACACATAGGATCCCCTTATTTTATATCAAAGTAGGAAATAGTAAGAACATTACTTCCGGAACCAAACAAATCGACAAGGTAAGGTCCATGGCCACAGCACTGTATATTGTAAAAACAGCTTAAACTATGAAGCCCGCATGGGTTAACAAAAGAAACTGAAGATTTCACACACAATTATAATTAGCAGAAGAACCTTATAATAATACTATATCATCCAAAAGGAGGTGATTGGGTCACAAGACACCACTGATAAAATCATTATTACACAGTCGCTTAAGAAAACCTAGTTTTCTTTATCAACCCCTCATGGGTATTAACAATTCTTTAAAATCACCATAAACTGTAGAGTGGCATAGTCTTTTAAAAAGACTCCACAGGCATGACAAATTCCATTGCAATAAAATACATTTATACTAAAATAGGTTTATCACCTCCACATCAATAGGATGTACAACTTAAATGCCAAATGTTAATCCTACAAGACCAAGTTTCAAATCCTCAAAGCCAGGCAAGGTTAGCCATGGTTCTTATCGGTTGGAAGACCCTCCCATTTGGTTTCCAAACCAAGACTTCACCAACCTGTGAATCACCTACAAAACCAAATGATAGTTTTGTCAATAAGGAAAATAAGGTAAAGGAAGGAGAATGACTCAGAGGTGTAGATAAACTTACATTCTTCAGCAATGGTGGACTCTGTGAGAAAACCCAATCGAAGATTGAAAACCTTCTATAACGAAGCGTTGGGTGTCGAATACCAAGGACAATGACTCCATCATCGTTTATCATTGTAGGATTAATGCAAAGCAGAGTAGAAGAAGCCAAGTAACTATTTGGGAAGAATAACCAATACATTTCCAAAACTCACGAAGTGATGGACTCATCTCGCAAAAATCCTCGAAACCCTAGGGTTTAACTATTCTAGTGGATGACAACTAGAGGCCGTAGAATTTTCACATGGCCTGCCTTAAAAGCACACCCTTTTCATATCTTTGTTTTGGTATGAAGTCAACATCGAATTAAAAACAAACTGTCATACCATCATTTCGAACTCCAAACCCAAGGTCTTTGATATAATTTACCACGATCTAGAGTATTGTAATGTATAGCCTATGTTATAATGTTTTATTTACCTTGGATGGAAAGTTTGCAATGATAAGTTCATCCTTTAGTATATATACGGTAAAACCCCTTCAATGATAAATTTGGATACTATATATTAAAGAAACCAAAAAAGGGTTTAGGGATAGATATATATATCCAAACCTTCGTTTTTGTCTTACTGTTGCTCCATGTAATCATCTTAGCATAGAGTTGTCATGTAACGGTAGTGACGAAGTATCTCACCCACGTGTTCATAAGAAAAGTTAGGAAATTTATGCATTAGTCATGATGACTACGTAAGACCATGGATTATTCCCTGCACAACTCAAGTTTAGGAACAAACAAATGACAATGACAAATGGTTTTACGACAACAAGTGAATTATAGACAGTGCTCTTATGTGACAAAGTAATGTCATATCGATAGATCACCCTTTAAGTATGCTAATAATAATAAATTAATTACATGATGAAAGTAATGCATGACAAAAGGAAATATCAGTAATAGTATCGCTCTAAGTATTATCTAGGAATTTTCTAATATTTTACGAAATTAAGGGATGTTACAACGTTTGCCGATATTATGTTGTAACGTTTATTACTAACAAAATAATAAAAAGTAAAATTTTAATTATCCGCCAAAATAAATGTCGGCCACAAAAACAACCTAATATGGGGGAGATGTTGTAATGTTCCTACCTAACAAAACAATAAAAAATAAAAAAAATTAATTATCCGCCAAAATAAATGTCGGCCACAAAAACAACCTAATATGGGGGAGATGTTGTAATGTTCCTACCTAACAAAACAATAAAATTAAAAATTTAATTATCTGCCAAAAAAATGTTGATGTTCCTACCTAACAAAATAATAAAAAATAAAAAATTGAATTATTGTAGAAGGAGCAAGTCGACATAAAGTCGACTTGAACGAAGACCGACTTAGTCGATCAGCCAACTAAGTCGAGAGACCGACTACGTCGGTCGGCTGAGTAAACACAGTAGTTAGTCTGTTAACTAATAGTCGTGTCGGTTCGGTGAACCGACAGGTAGTTATGATTATAACTGTTTGTAACCTGTATATTAGGCTGTTGAGCCACTCAAGAACGTAGTTCAGTTCTTGGCTTTGTATGATCTATTGAGAATAATATAATCTGTTCATGTTATCAGTTCTTGTCTCTTGTATCTGTGTATATTTTATGTATTATTGGTAACCTTATGTGATCTGTGAGATTACAACATTGGTTCCGTTGCCGGGTAGTACATAACTGGAATATATGCTCACATATGATACCAGAACAGGAGATTAAGGACTGGTGGGAGCCAAAAATTGCTAACTATCTACAAAATTACGCAAGGAGGAACAGATTGACAGTCGCAGAAGCAAAAGCCAGATTTTTCACTGAAACTCACGAAAAATTTGTCGAATCCGTGCCCCATCTACTGAAGCAGCTTTTGGATGAGAAAACCGGACGAGACTAAAGAAGCACAGTTACTCCAGAAACTGATCCGAGGAGGACGTACGAATCTCTCGGAGTGGTTCGAAAAGATAGCCGACGACTTCTGTGAGGAACAAGCAGTCGAAGCCAGGACTTCTGTGGAAACTGTTCGACAGAAATTTTTCACAGAACTCACTGATCAATTCTTGTGTTCCTTACCGGCTTTATTGTTCAAGTTTCTCATAGAGAAAGGAGCAGGGCACATTGTCGAACCTCGACCTCTATTACGCGCACCACCCTCAAACACTAACTGGGCAGAGAAGCAGAAGCAGTGGGAAAAATTCATTGCTGAAAGGGAGTGGGAATACTTCCTGAGTAAGTAGACACTATCCGGGCTTTCTAAAAAGTGTCGGGTAGGCTATGGGG
>LPNX010679411.1:8495-30453 GCA_001517045.1 Pseudotsuga menziesii
TAGGTGTGTAAATATATCTTCTGTATCACTTCATATCTTGTGTGTGAGTTAATTGTTAGATATAGTTAATGAATTATTCGATCTAGTGGGTGAAATCATAGTTGTCTACACCTCTATCTGTCTTGGATCAAGGAAAGGATCCAATGGAGGTATCACCTTTCCACAAGGGAGAATTCTCCATAACATATTTTGGCATGGAACATTCAAAGAGTTTAATATTTTCCACATTCAATACTAAGTAATGTGCATGTGAGGGGGGTATACTAATTATGTAAGGATTATGACCTACTTCCACATGGAATTGGTCTTATGGCATTTGTATATTTTTTTTTAAAACAGTTATAGCCGTCGCTTAAGCGACGGTAATTTAAAAAAAAAAAATTCACAACCGTCGCTTAACCGACGGCCTGTAGGTAACTTCTTTTAAAAAAATTCAATACCGTCGCTTTCTTCGACGGCCATGCTGTCGCTTAACAGACGCGTACATTTTCTCCACTATCGCTTAACCGACGCTTACGTTTAAAGTTTTATTGAATTAGATGTCGGATAACCGACGATTTACATTTAACCGACGGTAAACTAAGGTGTCGCTTTACCGACGGATTGAAAAGATGTCGGATAACCAACGAAAATCCACCGACGCTTAAAAAAAATCATAGTGTCGTACATGCGACAGGGAAGTGTCGAAAATCTGACAATATGGTCGTCGGATTTTTGGTCGAAATGTAGTATTGTCACTCATGCTAATGAATCTAGCAATATTTGGCATGAGAGGTTTGGCCATCTAAATTACAAATACCTTTCAGATTTGTGTGACAAATACATGGTCACAGGGTTTCCCAAAATCAAGTTTTCCAAAGGAGTCTGTTAGGGATGCATTCTAGGAAAACAACTAGAGCATAAGTGTAGCAAGGATTTCTCCCTGCTACAGGGGCAGGAATGGCTCCCTTCTTTCTATAGGACAGAAGGGTGGGTTCCTACGTGGATGGGAAATGTAGAAAATATAACAGAACGTAAATAGCAGTAAACTAAGCTAACAACAGGACAGAAAGAAGAAGATAGAGCAATGGTGAACCCCTCTGCACACAAGTGGTTAGGGTTCCGCCTCCATTAACCTGCAAACAAATCCTAAGCTATGGTAAAACCTACAAAACAATGTTAAGCTAAAAACCTGCAAATGGAAACAAGGGTTAGAAAGCAAATAAAACAAATAAACAAAACATGCAAGACAACTTATACCTTCTCTAGTGGAAATGAGCCACCATGCCCAAGCTTGTGGAAGCACCTCTCTCTCTTGGATGGGGAGCAATGGCTCAATGGAGATGGAGATGGAGGAGAGGGAGTGTGGATGGTTTGAGAGGCAAAGGTCTCAAAGCATCCACGGGCAGTGTAACAATAGGCAAAGGGAGAAGTGTTTTGAGAGTGACCCCCCACCCTCATTTTATAGCTTTTCCAAGGGGTTTTCGGGTTTTAAGCCCTTAGTCAGAGCTTTAGCCCTTTTTTTGGGCTTTTAGCCCCTTTCGCCCTAACTTTAGCCCCTTTTAAGGTTTTAACCTCTTTTTTAGGGCTTTAGCTCCTATGAGGCTATTTTCGGCTCCTTTTTGGGGTTTTTAGCCCTTTTTCTTCATCCTTAGGCTATTTTGAGGGTGTGGGGGTCTAATGGAGGGATATGAGGGTCGTGAGATGGTGTCCTTGGGTGGTGTAGGCCATTGAGAGCTCAGTGGGGGATTTTTGGGTTAACATATTGCCCCCTGATGTGTGAGGGCAGGAGCTCAACATATGGCCGACGAACATCATAGGATTTGCTGCATGGAGGTGGTGCTTCCGGGGCTGGGGCATGGCGGCTTTTGGTTTTTGTATTAATATGGTTCCCATCAATGGGTGAGATACAAATAATGTGTGACATGTATATGGACGAGGCGGGCATCCCCATGCTCATGACAATGTCAAAAAAATAATTTGATCTATGCTCTAAAATACAAGAGCCAATCATATACAATTGATGGTACAATAATGGTTGCCTCCATGTGAGGCTGAAATACAATACTGATCTAGTATATTGAACCCATGGCATTCTCATGGAATGCTATATCTTCATGACTGACCGTCTGCTGGATATGGAATGGTACATAGCTGTGTGGACTTGTTGATTGAGAGTCAGAGTCTCTGTGGTATAAGTATGCTGCATCAATCATAAAGGTATATCGAAGCACTGCTGGGGCTTCAGATCACTCTCTCCAACGCAACCCAGAAATCACAAGGGACATAACCTGTTTAGGTCCCTCAAGTGCACTCACCAATGTGTTTGAGTCGGGTGACATCCGGGGTCTTCAACCAAGTACTGTGTGGAACAAACCCTGCACGAATCTCAATGGTGCGATGATGGAGTTGAAGTCGAGCATGTGAGAAGCAACCATCCTGAGAGGCACTAAGGAATTTTCTCAAGTGGTCCAAGGAACTCATCAATGATCTCAATGAAACCAAGGTACAGGGACCTCTAGGTCTATCCTCTGGAATATGTGTGTTGGCGTCGATAGAGGGAGACCTACCCCTAGTCAAGGCAAGAGGGAGATAACCGAAAGGTGTGAAGCAATCTGCGGACTGACTCACTGAATTCGGGGGGGGGGGGGGGGGGGAAGGGAAAGAACTGAACAAGGGCAGGGGGAGTGTGGGAGACTCAAACTTCCTTTGTTCAGAGTATGAAGGCAGGGCAGACCAGGAAGCAAATGAAACTAACTCATGGGAATGGGATCATAGCTGTAATACCGGGGATGTCGCTGCAGATGGGAAATACTTGGAGGAGGTAGACTCTTTTGATATTGGTGGGATCCAAGGAAGACACATTGCAGAGTACTCTGAACAAAGGCGACCCAACAGGGGAATGCTGCCAAACTGTTTGTTGTGGGGAGGTGTCTAGGGACATCGTTATGGTACAATCTCGTGGATTTTTGGTGGGCTCGAGAAGGTGAATGCTGGATGGTGCTTTCAATGTTAGAGAGTCTGAAAGCATGAAGAAGACTCTAGTGGGGGATTTTTTCGTTGGTAGTCTCCTGTGCCCGAAAAAGGATAAAATTATACATAGGAGAGCTCGACCATCCTGTAGGGGATGAGAGACTTCTTTACTGTTGGTAGTCCAATCAGGCTGGAAAAGGTTAAACCTGTACTGACTAGACGGTCATTCAAATACTTTTACAAGCATGAACGAAACCAAGTTTGCTCGGCGATCTTTTCTTGTTGAGACGGCTGGAAAAGAGCTTAACGAAAACCGGTGGTGAGATTTTTCGTAAAGTGCGGCCCCTCTGCCCGAGAAAGCATAAAAGTATGCAGAGGGGTACGGTCTTGGCTTGAGTGTGCCAAGGAGGTCCTATTCAATTAATGGTCTACATGGTCCGCAAATGGAGGTAAATGAGACGATGTAGACGCCCTTTCCTATAGTTTAACGAGCGGGAAAGGAAGCAGCTGCGCTTGGCATTCTTTTCATTGTTTTAAGGAGTCAGAAAAGAGCTTAAACGAAACTCCAAAGTGGTCAACCGATTGCAGTGGCACATGCGGTGCCCCATGTCGGGATGGTGGACAGAGGTCCAAAGGTCATCCGTGCAATATGGACAGAGCAGAAGGCTCTCAAACTTACCATTACATGCACGAGATAGATCGTGACAGAGGCCTACGAGTTAGTGCGGCAAAGGAACGCAAACCAAGGTGGCTCTCGAATAGAGGTCAGGAGAGCGTGTGTGTGTGTGGCAATGGACGAACTTGAATACATGCGATGTGAGTGCAAGTCCGAGGGCACTTATATGCCGAATACGTGTAAGAAAAAGAAATCATTTTTTGGAAAATGGTCCATAGGTCCGCGTAAGGTGCGGTGGAAAAGACAACTATAAAAAAAATAAAAGTAAAATTACATTCCTTAATGGGCGGTGGCCCAAAAAATTGCATGAGTTGCGGTCGGGAAGTGTGTGCAAGTACAGGTCTGTAGACACTTGCATCGTCATGTCATGGCTCGTAAATCGAGGTGACTTGTGGGAAATGGTCCCAAAATTAACTTGTTGAACATGAGATGATGGTCTCATAAAGAGATAGAGGGCAGAATTCTGAAACCAGTGGCGCAAACGGTGTCTGAAACGGAGTCCATATGGTCCGGTTATGTCGATCGGAAGAAATTAGGTCAAATGGGGCCTATAAAAAGGGGGGGTCTGCATGGTGAAGTATCATTGTCACTGTTCATTGTGGAGTTGGAGAGGTTTTCCCTAATTCTTCATTTGTTTATTTATGTTGATCCGACCGACGATTTTGCGTGCTGTGACTTGCAGGTAAGAGCTCTCACTAAATCTCATCATTTTGGTGGTTTATTTGCTGGATTTGGTCACCTGGAGGCCCCCCATGAGCAGTTTGGGGTTTCATGGGGGCCAGGTCGCACATTTCAAAGGAAAAGGTGCGCCCGAGGCACACCTGTGGGGAAATTATGAGCGCCCCAGGCGCTCATTTTTCCCAAACAAGTGCGCCCTATCCTCCTTTGGGTGATTTTTTGATGGTGGCAGTGGCTTACATCAGGGTTTTTGCTTGTGCAGGATGTTGGAGATCAAGTGG
Organism: Pseudotsuga menziesii; assembly: GCA_001517045.1. Taxonomy (NCBI): domain Eukaryota; kingdom Viridiplantae; phylum Streptophyta; class Pinopsida; order Pinales; family Pinaceae; genus Pseudotsuga; species Pseudotsuga menziesii. The sequence continues at coordinate 13,083 of LPNX010679411.1, forward strand.
AGAGAGAGAGACTGCAAGAGTGTCAGGGATGCATCCTTACATGACGGGAATGTTAGAGATACATTATCCCGTTGCGGATTACTGAAATTTATGAGGATACCCCTCATGAGGAGCTTGGGTTTGCTAATGCAAACATTGATAGGCTTCTGGGATGTTGATGAGGAGGTGTTCCTCTTTCAGGGCTAGTGCATTGAGATTACGTTGGAGGATGTATACTTCATTAGGCTCCCTATATTGGGAGTGGTTGGTGACTTGGTACCTGTGTTGTCTCGGGGGGAGACATTGGATGAGCTGTGCGATCGGCACTGTTATGCTACGGCGTACATGAGTGGTTCTTACATCTCGATGTGTGACATCGAGGACTTGTCCACATGGGCGATGGGGACCTTACTACAGCGTATCTTGGGTTCCACGGGGAGCTACAAGATTTCTGGTGGTCAGCTGCAGCTAGTAGAGTGTGCCATAGGTGGCACGTATTATGCATGGGGCCAGATGTATCTGCAGGCTGTTCGGCGTCAGCTGAACAAGTCGAAGACTATTGGCCCTAGTTTTTGCTTTGGCTCCTTCATGTGTGCTTTCTTCTTTGAGAAAGTACCTACACTTCGTCCTCATCGGGCCATGTAGGACAGTGGTCCGCGGGAGCCAAGGATGTACAGGTGGTGCCAAATGATGATTCGCGAGAGTGGCGGTAGAGTGGGCCACTTTTTTACAGAGGAGTTGTTGGAGCAATGGCTCCAGCTTCTTGTGGTGATCGAGGAGTACCCGTATGTGGGTATGGATTTCCAGGGAGACCCTAAGATGCCCCAAACTCCTGGCCAGGCGTGGGGACCAGTTGGTATGTATGCGTGATGTTTTTATGTTCATCTTTATGCATAGTATCGTTGAGCTGGTTAGTGGTTTGCGTATTGATATATGTAGACTGATGGTGTCCTTGTTTGTATGTGTAGATGTTGGTCCTCGCCCGCCGCCCGGTCATCGGAGGCGGGTTGTTACCGTACCTCCTGCGGCTATTCCTGTCGGAAGCTCCCGCAGGTGGCAGCGAGATATGGATGGACTGGTGCCTTATATGGAGGATTTTGCTACTGGAGTGTCAGATGATGGCTGGCAACACCTGAGTACTAATTTGATTGTCGCTATTCACAACCTTCCTCCAGAGTTGACTGGCGTGATGAGGAAGATGGCGGTGGCTTGTGAGCACTTTCGTCGGACAGCGAAAGGTGATCTTTCTGCAGCGAAGGAGTCCTCTTCGGAAGATGATGATACCAAGTCAGATGATGGGTCTGAGTCGGATTAGTGGCCTAGTGGGGCTGTCCCTAGTGCGTTGGTACACTTAAGGGTTTTTGTGTCGCTTATGTATATCCTACTGAGAAAGCATATGTGGCTTTTCATTTTTGTATTGGACATGTTTTGGACATGCGACTGATGGATTTATATATATATATTTACGCACGTGGATGCACTTTTATGGTTTTATTATGTGAGTCTTTTTATTATGTTGTGGAATGCAAATGCCTATGTGATGTATTATTACACTGTGTGTATATTTTTTAGAAATAGTTATGCATGATGTTATGGTTGTATGTTTCCTATATACTGTTGTGGATGTGCCAATTTAGAATATCATTAGCCATTTGATCTGCGACACTATTGAGGTTTCTGGGAACATGTGTGAATGTGATGGATTCAAATGTTCTAACCATCTGTTTAGTGCGCAAGTACTTTCTAAAGAGGCAGGGATCGTGAACTCGGTAGTGGTTGTTCAATTGAGAAATAAGCAGCTAGGAGTCTAAGAAGACATTGAGATGGTGAATGTCTAACTGGAGAGCGGCAGCCAAGAGGCCATTGACACCATCATATTCAACCTGGTTGTTGGTTGCGGTGCCCACGCATATTCCGTCAATGTGGATCAACTCGTGCGATGGGGAGTAGATTACCCATGCAACCGAGGTGAGGTTCGGAGTCCATCTGCTTGCTCCATCTACGAATCCCATATACCGGTCTGAGGTGTGCTCCATTTGAAGCAATGAGAGGAAACGATACATAAGACTCAATTTGGAAAAGATGTGTAAAACAAAAAATGGAAAGACTATAAGACAAGTTGAACGTTGTCACTCAAAGAGGTGACGTTAGAGGGAAAGTCGTTTGGACTTTCCCAGGATCAGCGGTCATTCCTTTGTGTGACACGATGAATCCTTGTTGACGGCCTGTGGGGACACATAAAACACACGTGAATGGGTTCAAGCGGATTCTGCACTGGCGACATTGTATGAAGACTTGTCGTAAGTCGTCTATGTGTTGTGTGTGCTTTTGCGACCGCGCAATGAGGTTGTCAAAACAAACCAACATGATGTGAACGAGATCACGGAAGCAGTGTGTCATGGTATGCTAGAAGGTGGCTCCAACATTTTTAGGCCAAAGGGCATGACTCAGTATGCCAATGTGCCCCAACGGGTTGTGAATGTCGTCTTGTAACGGTCTTCTTTCCGAATTTGGACTTGGTTATAGTTGAAAAATCCGTCCATGAAGGAAAAGGCTTCATGTCCGGCGCATGCATCAATGATCTGGTCAATGAAAGGTGTGGGGAAGTTGTCTTTGGGACATGCCCCATTAAGGTCGCGGAAGTCTGTGCAAACACGAATAGTACCCTATTTTTTATTCACGGGAACATGATTAGAAACCCAAGTGGTGTATGCAATGGGATAAATGAAGCCGGTTGTATGCAACTTATTTATCTCGGCTTTCACCGCATCCACTTTGGATGGATGGATGGGCCGTTGCTTTTGGCGCACGGGAGCCACATCAGGCCATGTGTCAATGTGGTGTTCCACAATGGATGGATCTCGGCCGGGAATTTCGGTGTAAGACCAGGCGAAGATGTCACAGAATTCTTGGAAGAGAGATTTGAAGGCATCGACCTCTTCCGGGGAGCAAGATGCCCCTAGCATGATTTTTTCAACGATCTCAGAGTTGGTTGAGATGTCGATTTTAATGGTTGGCGAAATGTTCGCCATATTCCCTTCTTCGAAGGCATCTGGTGTTGAGATGGGGTTCTTGAACCAGTCAACCTTCCCATGGATGAAATCTTTGGTTTCCATGGAAAACTGGTCAGACTACGACACCAGTTCTTCCGGTAGGAAGAATGAGCGATGGTGCCTGTCATCGCAAGGGTATTTGGGGGCGGTCAGAGCTTCAAGTATCTCCTCATCATTGTTGAAGCAACGAAGAGACAGGTCCGATGGACCGTCATTGGAGGAGGAGATGAGCGGATCAGTGGAACTGGACATCATGTAAATGGACATGGTGTCTAAAGAAGGAGGTGGTGGGTGAACTTCTTCTATCAAGGTGATCTCAGACTCAAGGGAATGGTGACAGAGGTCAATGAGAGCCATTCGAAATTTGGGCAAATCTTGGCAATGGTGGGAGTAATGTCCATACAACCCACAAAGGGCATAAGCATGGTTTGTCCTTAATGCCTTGTTCCTAACTACTAGCGTGGTTGGGAGTTCAACCACGGGGATGTTTTCGTTTGTATACATGGCATCTAGGTGCGCACGGATCACTGGGATTTTAGGGCAATTCTGAGTTGGATGGCCCTGTTGCTCGTAGACGGCGCAAGCTGGGACTTGTCATGGCTCTGCGGTGGCTTTGGTGTTCTTGCCCCTAGCCCTTTTGGGTTGGGGCGGTGTAGGTGCAGGTGTAGCGGTTGGCTTGTGCGGACTGGGTGGATGGTGAGACTCAACCTAGATGGGTTGCACCGAGGTTAAGACCACCTGGGGCATTGGTGGTTGAGCTAGTGGATCAAGGTACCACACCGGGATGCCCAACATAAAGTTGGGTAGGCTTAAGGTATCCATGACCAGTTTGCTCATGACACCAGGTGGGGGGAAGAGGAAGGGATTCGTATGGACTAGGGACGAGCCCACATAACTCCCGGCTGGTTGCATGTGGGGATGCGGTTGTGGTTGCGGCTGCATGTAATGTTGCTGCTGCGAGTGATCTTGCGGCTTCTGTTGGTGTTGCGGATGCAAACGATGTTGTGGTTGTGGTTGGGGCTGCGGCTGCGGTTGCTGTTTGGGTGCAGCGATGCTAGATGAGACCATGCACAAGTCCGTAATTTCGTTTTGTGTCGGCGGTGGCGACAATAACAGGAAAGGAGTCGTCATGGTGGGATCGGTAAACAACCCAGGGCCCACATTAAACAATGGGGAGGCTGGTGTGTTTAACACTGTGGTGTTAATTGTAGGGACGACATTGGAGTGTGTGTTCGTCCCTTGCGGTGATGGTTGGGATAACATTGGTCGGTGTCGTTAACCCTTGGGGATCATGATAAGTGAGCTGGTCAACCGTCACAATCTTCCCTTTGTGGGGGAACATCATGAGACGAAAGACAGTTGATGCGACTGCTCGCATGGCATACATGTAAGTCCTTCCAAGGAGGAGGTTGTAGTCTAGTTGAGCGTTGACGACCTCGATGTCAATCACGACTGTCTTCCTGGCTAAGGTGATGGGGACATGTGGGAGGATTCCCTGGGCTTTAGTGGGATGTCCATCGTAAGCCCACAGAGTTATGGAGGACGGTTGCAAAATTGGTGATCCAAGTTTCTGCCAAACCAAGGTAGACATAATGCATGTGGATGCCCCCTCATCCACTATGCACCGATGCACGACCAAATTCTGGATGGACATTGGGATTTGGAAGGCGATGGTCAAGGGCATGCACGGTTCCCTGTTCTCCGTGTCAAATGTGATCAACTTGGATTCAAAGGGGTCTACTGCCCCTAGAGCAGCTAGTAAGGCTTTTCGCTGCGCTGGGCATGTTTTAAGTACCTCAAGAGTGGACATGGCAGTTGGCGTTTGGGCCAAATCATCCACAATGCTATAGCTAACTGCAGCTCTAGCTGTGGCATTATTGGCAACTCTACGTATGGGGGGTGTGGGAACGGGGGTAATTGAAGAGGCAGGTTGACTGTCTTAGACATGGATGTTGCTGATGAGTCAACAGGTTCAGTGCTGGTACTGTATTGATTCCGTCTGGTTTGTAAGTTGACCTCTTCAGTCATCATGGATAGCAGGTGATGAACACCTGTTTCGGCCGTGGGAGGTGCCCCCAGAGCATTGGGATTGGCCTAGGGAGGAGGTGTGGTTGCCACCAATCCTTGGACTGGTAGTGGGTTTTGAAGCACCATGGGGGGAGGTCCTTGTGGTGCTAGGTTGGGCTAGGCTTGATGTGCCGCGTTGGCGGCCTGTTGGGCCTCATTTTGAATGGCCTGCTTACCGCAAGCCATAAGGGGACACTCAAATGTGTAATGCCCATAAACATCACAGAGTGTGCATGGTTAGTTTGTGCGCAACGGGGCGTTGCGTCTTGGTGCATTCTATCGTGGGGGGTTTTGGGGTGGCCGGTTTGCTGTGGCATTGTAATGTCCCCGGTTTTGACCCCGTTTGCATGATGTATATATTGTAATTAATCATGGTGAGGAGCTCAAGGCAAAATCCCCACCATCGATTTGGTTGTGTGTGTGTTTCGGCAATGGGGATAGTTACTGATGGTTTATCGTGCCAATTGGCACATTATAATTTGACATCATGTAAATACGCACATCAATTAAAACTAAAACCACAACCAGCTACAGCAGTGCAACGTTGAATGAAAAGGTCATGGTTCCGAAGGATAAGGGGTGGGGGGATGTCAAACCTTGGTTATGGGGGAAAAACCCATGTGTTACCACCTTGTGTGTTTGCCACCTTTCCTTGTCTCACGCAACCGTTTTGATGTCTTAATGGAGGTAGTTGGGGCAGTTATTGTTTTGGGAGTGGGGTGGCAGGACTGTCATTCCTTTGCCCACACACCCACTCCACCCACGACTTTCCATTCACTCCACTCCATCCCGGTTAGTTCACCTTCACGGCGACGTCTGTTGAGGCTCACGCGGAGCAGTGGTCGGTCATGCTCACACGCAGCGCCGTGGTCTGTTCGTTTCTTCTGGGGGGTCTGTTCATCTTCCTCACGCAGAGGTTAGTGTTGTTTTCCTCACGCACAGGCAGTGGTTCTGCCGGATCTCACGCAGCTAGGAGAGGAGCTGCCTTTCAATGGCCATTCACATTTTCTACAGAGTGGAATCGGGTATGTTTTCCTCTGTTTTTTGTGGTCTGGTGCAAGTTCCCTCACTCACAGACTGTTTGGGTCGTTTTCCCATGTTGTGAGTTGTGCTCACTGCTTGTGTTTTGGGGCTGTTGTCTTCCCCACGTTTTGTTGGTTGTGGTGCTCAATTTTCGTTTTGGGCCACTGTTGATTTCCAATCTGTTGGCTGAGTTTCCCTGTTTTGGGACTGTGGATTGCTGCTATCATTCATTGTGTGGTTGTGGCTGCTGGAGTACCCTGGTTTTGGGTTGCAGCCGAGTTGTTTTGGCCATGGTAGGGCCAAGAACAACTCTGTGTTGCCTTGTGGGCTTGATCTGTGGTCATCATTTGTTTGGGATTATCCCTGGTCGTCTTTGCTTCTTCACAGGGCTGTGAAGGGTTGTTTTGTTGCTGGTATGCAGTGGTTGTCCTTTGGACTGTGCTGGCTTGGTCGATCTGTTGATGGCCTAGTAAACCCAGTGGTGTTGGTTTGATGATTGTGTCCCTCGGCTATGTGTAAGCCTGCATTGACCCTTATCCTTGGAGGAATCATGCCCAGCTCGGGGGTGGCAGTGTTTCTGAGAGATTGATGAGCACGATGGCCTATGGTTGGGTGGAATGTTGCAGCGACGTAGCTAGTTGCGGGATTCTTCATCAAAAAGATATGTAATCTTGACCGTGTTATATCTGCAATTGAATCTATTGTTTTATGAATTATAATGAACATATGAATGCTGGAAGGTACATGTTGCTTCCGCTGTATGATTGATGAATTACGCATCCTGTTATGATGGATTACGCGTCTTAGCATTCCTGTTATGCATTATGGTTAAGTTTCTTTATTTCAGCATTGATAAATGTTCTTATCTTTCATGGGGTTGTTTTCCCGTATGCTTGGTGTTCGTCGCGTCTTCTTCGCCGATCGGAGGGTTGGGGACATGACAGGTATTGTTGAGAGGGTTCGGTTGTTGAACGCCTCCCTGCGGTTGGTTATTGCCTTGGTTGCGGGGCCGGTTATTTCGAGCTTGCCCTTTTTTATTGTTGGGGGCAGGTTGGTTGGGACGGTTTTGTTGTGCGAACACTTGTCCCAACGGAGCGGGTGGAGCGGGGGTGGGGGATTGAACTGGTTGCATTGGTGGTGCATAGTAGATTTATGGGGGTGGTGGTGCCACAAATGTGGGAATTTGCCCCACATACTACTATGTTGGCCAAGCCATGGCCTGAGCCTGCTGTGGTGGCGCAGGTTGTGCATAGGAAGTTGTTTCTCCGGACTGGGACATCATTCTAGCATAGTCCAGAGCTTGGTTTTGGTAAGCAACATTAGCAGTGTTGCTTGGTTGTGGTGTAACAGCAGGTGGTGTCAGTCGAGGCTGCGGCTGTTGGGAGACCGATCCTATGATTCCGTCAGCAACATGGGATGCCCCCGATGCGTCGCGGTAGGAGGTACTCGAACGGGAGGCGTCTGGAATGACGGTGTACAAGTATCATGACTGAGCATAGATAAGGTCAATTTTTTGGGCCTTTAGTATGGCCTCTTCTTCGGATTGGGGACGTTCGGATGCGACATCCTTTGCTATGGGCATGAGCAAGGTCTTAAGGAACCAATCCAAGAAGATCCTGTCATCAAGTTGGATTTTGCATAGACTGTGACGTCGCCGCCACTCATGGATATGGTCAGTTATATGAGTGGCGGTGCTTTGGCGACAGGATAATAGGATCTCCACCCCCTCGTCATATCTAACGGGGAGTTGGAAATATTGTAGGAACATGAAGGCTAGGGAGTTGAAGTCCGGGTACTTTGCTTGTGGAAGCTCAATGTACCATTTGGCCGCAGCACCTGTAAGGGTGTGTTGGAATAGCCTCAGTCTAATGGAATCGTCTACGATGCTGTTGGATGAGCACCATAGATGGAATGTCATTATGTGGTTTTGGGGACATTACCTTGCTTTGCCTTCAAACTTGGGGATGTCTGATGGCAGCTTAGTTGGCATTGGAGGCCAAAAAGCTTGATGGCGAATGGGGTCATTTGTTAATCGAGCCAAGTCAAGCAAGTTAAGGCAAGCCATGAATGGCAGATTTGACCCCAAGTTGATGTGGGATGGAGCTGGGATGGTGGTGGGGTTTGCAGGTGCATAATGCATCTGCACAGCTGGGGGTGCTTGTGGTGGCACCATTGCGGATGGGCCAATGCCCCCAAGTGTTGTGGGTGGGATAGTATGAGTGGTGGGGACATTGCCCCCATGTATGACAGTAGGGGCAATGTAAGTGGATGGTCCACTTCCCCCCTGTGTGGCAAGGGGGACAGTGTGTGTGGAAGGGCCACTGCCCCCGTGTGCTGCAAGTGGGACAGCTTGGCTGGTCACTATAGGTGGTGGCAGCTGACTGATGACAGTCTGCATGACTGTGCTTGGGCCACTTGCCAGGTTGTGGGTGACAGGTTGTGATGTGGACATGGGTCCACTTGCTAAGGTTAGGCCGAAAAATGGATCTAGATTTGCACTAGCCATGGGGCTTAATGGTGTAGTATGGAGGCTTGGTTCAGACGGATATGGGTTTGAATCAGAATCAGAGAGTATGTGGCCCTATGATGGTGTGAGAGATCGCTGAGAACAGCTTCGACGGTGTCGATCAAGTGTTCCAAATGGTGGTGGTTCGCCTCTTAGGCGTGAGGAAGAGCATGGAGGATCAATTGTGTTTGATTTTATGTATGAAACTCGAGGGAATGAGATTTGGACCCCAGTTTCAGTGGCTTCCTATTGGCTGAAGGTGGTCTCTCAGCCACCAAGACAACGCTTAGATTTTTCCTCACAGGTGCTTCTACTCAATCAGAAGGGGTCGTTGCCCGTTTCGCTTGGCAATTCCTCTCAGCGGCTAGCTACTTTGGGGTTCCTGTGGTACTCCTCACAATGAGTTTCTGGGCAGAGCCCAAGTACTTCCCACAGTTGAAGCAGTCAGGGACTTATGTCCTGAAAGACTGCAGAAGTGTTTGTACTTGGTGTAAATTAGTAAATTTTAAGGCTTACTCAGCGTCATGAACTGAGTTGGGTTAATTAGCTGGTATGGTGTATTTGTTTGTTTATTTTTCTGGTACTTGGTTGTTGCAAATGGTTTATGAATTCATCATGGTAGAGTTCATGTCATTGTGTTTGTGTATGAAAGCATAAATAATCATAAATTGTTAACAAATACAGTGATTAACCCTGAATGTTTGCTGGCCTAACTAGATGTCTACCTCACACTAATATTCCTCTTCAACCAAGAGAAGGTGCTGGGCTCTCAACACAATGGGACTAAGCCCATCCGTAGATCCTCAAGTCACCTCCTGGATGCTAGGATGGTCAACAGGAAGAACGCTTAGCGCCGTGAGAAGCCCTCCTTCTCTACCCCCTCTACCTTCCAGGTCACTCGGTTTTAATGGTTTGGAACAATATAGTGGAGTGCCTAGATCTATACGAGCTTGCCCTTCGTTGTATCCCATAATACCCCAGAGGGTGATGACTGGGTAGAGGAGGAAGGGGAAGCAAGACAGTATGTTTTTAAGTTGATTTTAGTTAGTCTAGGTTCATTTAATTAAGCCCTTAACCTTTACTTGGCATTTACACATTGTTTATGAAATAAATTGTAGAATATGAAAGCAGAAACTGAAATTGACTTGCTGTGGTGGACAGAGGCGGCTGGGCCGCCCTAACAGTCCTCTGAAACTAAAATTTACTGTGTATTAAACTGAAATTAAAGTTCTATTTGACAGGCCGCACATTTATGATCAAATCTAGCGAGGGGGCCACAAGATTTTTTCAGAAATGAGCGAGGGGGTCGTACAGAATGCAGAAACAATTGCAGACTGAGTTTCTGGGCTGAAGTCGCACTTATCGGGGGATTAAGTGTGCCCTGGGCACACCTGTTTTCCCATTAAGTGTGCCCCAGTCTCACCTTTTTCCCCGATATGAGCGCCTTGCTTCGGATTGGGGTTTTTTTTTGAGACAGAGTCAGATCTAGCCGACAGTAACTTGTACTGTGGTCAACCTGACTCGGTTTTTCCTAGCAGAGGCTTCGGTAGTACTTAAAATAGGAAATAAACTGAATCTAAGATGAATTTAACAAGAAATTTCTGAAAACTAGGGTAAAATTTAAAAAACTTGAAAAATTAAAAATTTGGCCCAGGGATCCTGTGGGATCGACCTGGTATGGTCGCCAATTCTGTAGCAAGGATTTCTCCCTGCTACAGGGGTAGGAATGGCTCCCTTCTTTCTATAGGATAGAAAGGTGGGTTTCTGAATGGATGGGAAATGCAGAAAATAAAACAGAACGTAAATAACAGTAAACTAAGCTAACAACAGAACAAAAATAAGAAGATGGAGCAATGATGAACCCCTCTGCACACAAATGGTTAGGGTTCCGCATCCATTAACCTGCAAACAAATCCTAAGCTATGGTAAAACCTGCAAAACAATGTTAAGCTAAAAACTTGCAAATGGAAACAAGGGTTAGAAAGCAAATAAAACAAATAAGCAAAACATGCAAGACAACTTGTACCTTCTCTAGTGGAAATGGGCCACCATGCCCAAGCTTGTGGAAGCACCTCTCTCTCTTGGATGGGGAGCAATGGCCCAATGGAGATGGAGATGGAGGAGAGGGAGTGTGGGTGGTTTGAGAGGCAAAGGTCTCAAAGCATCCACAGGCAGCGTAACAATAGGCAAAGGGAGAAGTGTTTTGAGAGTGACCCCCCACCCTCATTTTATAGCTTTTCCAAGGGGTTTTAGGGTTTTAAGCCCTTAGTCAAGGCTTTAGCCCCTTTTTTGGGATTTTAGCCCCTTCTGCCCTAACTTTAGCCCCTTTTTGAGGGATTTAGCTCCTAGGAGGCTATTTTGGGCTCCTTTTTGGGGTTTTTAGCCCTTTTTCTTCATCCTTAGGCTATTTTGAGGGTGTGGGGGTCTAATGGAGGGATATGAGGGTCGTGATATGGTGCCCTTGGGTGGTGTAGGCCATTGAAAGCTTAGTGGGGGATTTTTAGGTTAACAAAATGTATGAGAGAGTCACTCATGAGAAAACCTCTACGCCCCTTGAAATTATTTTAGTGGCATTGTTGGTCCCTTCCCTCATATGTTTATGAGTCAAGCCAAGTATTTCCTAACCTTCATAGATGAATTTTCCAGATACTGTTGGGTTTACTTCCTCAAGCACAAGTCAGAATTTTTTTACCTCTTCATGGGTTTTAAATCCCTAGTTGAGAACCAATTTGGAAGAAAGCTCAAGTTCCTCATATCTGATAATGGCGGTGAGTATGTCAAGTTTGATTTTAAACAATATTATGAATATGCAGGTATCCAGATGCAACACTCTATTCCCTACACACCTCAATAGAATGGTGTTGTTGAGAGGAAGAATAAATCTCTCAAGGAGATGGCCACTTGCATGATGGAGTCTAAGACTTTTCCACCAAAGTTTTGGGCTGAATATATAAACTGTGCATCCTATATCCTGAATAGGGCGCCTCACAAGAATATTGATGGAATCACTCCTTTCGAAGCTTGGAGTGGACACAAGCCTGATGTGTCTCATTTCAGGATTATTGGCTCTAAAGCTTGGGCTAGAATTCCAACAGAAAAGAGGAAGGCTTTGGAATCCCAAATTATATAGTGCCTATTTGTTGGGTATTCTGAATATTCCAAAGGGTATAATATTATCAACATGAGCACTCATAAATCCTTCATTGAAAGGGGTGTTCAGTTTGAAGAAGGCCTATGCCAGCAACAAAAATTGGAAATTTCTCTTCACCACCACCACATATGACTGTAAGTGAAGAGACAAATAAGTTTTATGATTATGACATGTCTGATAATGATCATTTAATTGCAGATCGTGACACACCTACCAAACCAAACTGGGCAGAAAAGACCATTCATGTAGCTGGGGAACTAGTTGGGAATCCTAGTGATCCTAAAAGAACTAGATCTCAATTTGAGAGTGCCCTTTCTGTCAAGGACCCCTTCTTTGCTGAGAAGTGTTATCTAATGGTTGAATAATATCCACAAACATATGAATAAGAATCAAAATATCCAAGATGGAAAGCAACCATGAAAGAGGAATACCATTCGCTCCAGAAGAATGAGACATGGGAACTAATCAATCTCCCACCAGGGAGAAAGCTAATCAAGTGCAAATAGGAATTCAAGATAAAGTTTGCTACTGATGGATATCCTATAAAGTATAAGGAAAGGTTAGTGGCCAAGGGATTCTCCCAAGTCCAAGGCATTGACATCAATGAAACCTTTGCACCAGTGGAAAAGATGGATACTATAAGACTAGGTTTGGCCATTGCAGCTCCCAAGCAATGGGATGTACATCACATGGATGTACATATTTCCTTTCTACATGGAGATCTCAAAGAAGAGATATATATGCATCATTCAAAATGTTTTGTTACTAATCCATATCTTGTGTTCAGGTTCAAGAAATCACTATATGGGATAAAACAAGCTCCCAGAGCTTGGTATGCCAAGATTGATGGTTTGGTATGCAAGTATGATCCAAATGTCTATTTGAAGCTTATTCATGGTTCAATTACTATTATTGTTTTGTATGTGGATGACCTTTTGATGACAAGAAGTTCCATGAAAGGGATTGTCTCCTTGAAGGATGCATTGAACCATGCTTTCTCCATGACAGATTTGGGATTGTTGAGCCAATTTTTGGGGCTTGATATTTCTCAATTAGATATTGGAATCAAAGTACATCAGTCCAAGTATGCTTCAGAACTACTAAATAAGTTCAACATGAAGGATTGCAAGCCAATCAAGACTCCTTTCCTCTCAAGAGTTAAGCTTGAAAAAGCGATTTCAACTCCATTGGTAAACAACACAATGTATAGCAACTAGTTGGTTGTCTTCTTTATTTGAATCATACTCAACCTAGTATATATTATGCACAGAGTGTGGCATATAGACACATGGATCAGCCTCATGACATCCATTGGAGGGAAACAAAACGAATCTTACACTTTGTACAAGGAACAAAGACACAAGGGATTCATTATGTTGCAAAATATGACCTAGAGTTAGTTGGTTTTACTGATTCTGAATGGGTAGGTGATAACACTAATAGAAAATAAACTTCTGGATATGTGTTTATGCTTGCAGATGGGCCAATTATTTGACCAAGTAAAAAGAAAAGTGACATAGCACTTTCATCTACAGAGGAAAAAAATAGAGGAGTTGTGAATGCAATTACTTAATGTTTGTGGTTGCAGGGTATACTTGGAGATATGAGCAAGGTTGCAGATTTGAAAAGATTACAGCAACAAGTAGCTATATTGTGGACACAACAAAAGTAGATAACGGATCTTGTCACAGAGCTACAAACAGAAACAAAAAAAGGCTACAAGAACAATCCACCCAATACATGAAAATGTGTGTCAGGCATTGGGTGTTACAGAAGTAGCAACTTCGAAACATATGAGTTTCGAACTTGTAGAAAAATTGCAGAAGGTCCAAGAAGAGGTGCGACAGGAAGTAGAAGTTGTAATAAAAATATTTCAACATGTTCATACCAAGCTCGCAACAACACAATTTTTAGAATAAAGTGGCTCGTGACGAGTCATAGGCGAGTGTTGGGGGCCTATTAGCTGTAGGAAAAGACAATAAAAGATAACCAGAATCCTGTTCGGAAATATGAAGATTTTGGTCGCAAGATGAGCAAAGACCGCGACGGAAGAATTCGCGAAAAAAGTGGAGTAAAGCAGGTCAAGATGAGGAGTTCAACCTATTTTTGGTAAATAGTTAGTTAGACTAATAGTCTACTTTTGGGAAATAAAGCATGATTGAAAATTGGGCTAATAGTACCTATTTTTAGAAGTAACGAGATGTGTTAAATTAGTAAGACAACTTGTCAAGTGATAGTTATGAATTAGTCGACGGGTAAAACAAGAGTTGTAAAATCTTATAAAGTCAATCCAAGCTGTGTGCGGACGACATAACACATATACTATGAAGGATAGAAAAAGAAGAGAGAAATAAAAGAGAGGGAGAGAGAGAGGGAGAGAGAGAGAGAGAGAACCAGAGAGCATGAGAAGGGAAAATAAGTCATTGATTGTAAAGAATATATAAAAAAGAGTCTAAAGGTTTTGTGTGCAGATCCGAGCGTTCAATTATTATTCATTCTAGATGAAGAACACCTTTGTGGTTTTCCCTAGATGGGTTTCCACATTAAACTTTGCGTCTTTGTCTTTGATAACTGTGTCTATGGTTAAATGAATATCTGTCATGAATGAATCTGTTAAATATGTCAGTCATCCAAACGATATAAATCATATGGAATGTTAATGCATGTTTAATAATATAGACTATATGTTGTGATGTATGTCGATGGATCAATATGTTATATTCTTTAATGATGTATGTATGAAGATAGAAGTTTATTCCATGGTTTTGATCGAGTGACTGGATAGTCTTATGATGAAGAAATCCCCTGACACAACTGCAAAAACTTGGTTCTAGAAGCCCCCATAGATATCTTGGGTGAGATCTCATCTGTGTCGCAGGTGTTACCAACGGGGTTATACTCTGTCTGGCCGATGTCTTGGGCTTTGTTGACGAACAAAGAATATGAACATGGGTCGACATAGAAAGAAGGCAATGTGTATTTCTCATCAGACATGGACTTTTGGTCTACAAAATAAAGAATCAAGAACAAACTTTGTTGGATCAATTAGGACTTTAGGATGCCACACTTCTAATTATGCAAAAACAATTTTTATTGGTATTGAAAATTTAATTCAACTTCTAATGAAAATGAATAGACTATCAAACAAGTAAACAACCTTTTTTCATAAACAACAATGTTGTTATTAGATCCTCTTGTACTACCTTCAATATTTCCATACCATCAATAAACAAGTAAACAACCTTCTTTCATAAACAATAATGTTGTTATTAGATCCTCTTGTGCTACCTTCAATATTTCCATGCCGTGAATAAGAAAATTTTGAGCCTTTAGATAACTCAAAATGAAAACATAGAAGGATCACACTTTAAACAAGAACCAACCTTTGTTAGAGTAGTTTGTAACTACCCTTTTAGTTAAGATATTTAGCTAGGATAAGTAGCTAATGAAAGATAATAAAATATAATATGTTAAAAGTAAATAATGTAAATAGGAAGGACTCCCTTGTATCTTTTTGTTGTTCCCCATTTTCACTTTATTACTGGAAAATAATACATAGCATGGAAAGTGAAAAGAAATCATCTTAATCATAACCATAAATGATAATAATGAAAGATATTTCATTATGTAATTCATATCTTCTGAGTAAGTCCAAAAATATATCATGATCCATATAAAATGAAAGTCAGAAATATAATATGTCTCAAGATTCCCACAAAGAGTCAAAATCAGCCATCTATGACCATAAATATGTCCATCACTTATCACTTTAAACATAGTAAAAAAACATCCCTTCAAACATAGCCAAAATATATGTACATAAGTCAAAATGAAACTGCATAAATGCATTAAAATTAATAAGTTTTGTGAGAAGTAGTTGGTCTCTTCTCATTTCCAATTGAAACCTCTTTTCTTGCTTACTGCTCTCCTTGCTTGATTCATTGTACTGCTTCATTCACTGATTGCATATCAGTTGGGGTGTTTTCTTTGGTTTCCACATTGGCTTTTGGCTGAAAAGGGTGAGAGGTAACAGAGTGGGAAGATGCCTTAGAGGAGCTTGATCTTACAGGTTTTCTAGGCCTTTTTCCTTTGGTCATGAGTGACCTGTTGGGAGAGGCCTTTGAGCTTTGAGCTGACTGTAGAGGTTGAGATTGGGAGGCTATAGAAATCACTCTATGGTTAGGATGCTGCTCGAGAGGAGGTGGATTTGCAAGTGGTAATGAAAGAGTTGGCTAGCCATGAATACCAGAAGGTTGATCATGAATCACTTGGTTCCGTCCATCATTAACTTGGGGTTCAGGCTGCATTTAAACATGTGGGGGAACATACACACCAAGAATGCTGGGATGGGAATGAGTTGGTGGTCTAATATATGGCCTAGCTGCTAGGATATAGCCTTGTCTAGCCAAATTCAGGAAGCCACCCGTCTAAAGTAGTTGATTAAACTCATAAAAATCAACATCAAAGTGAATAGAAAATCTCATCATTTTATTATTACCTCTCTGCCATGGAGGTTGTTGGCCTCTATGCCAGTTTCCTCTGTTTCCTCTATTATCCTTGTTGCCTCTTTGTCCACCTCTACTTAAAAAAACCCATCTAAAGTGATGAAAGAAATAGATCAGTATAAGTATAAATAGTAAAACAACATATCAAATAAATTTGCATTCAAACAGTCTATTAGTGGATCTTATGCAACACTCAATCACACATGCAATCTTAAAAGCAAGGGAGTAAAGAATTGGACACCAAGCATGCTTGAGATCATTCACTTACACCAACTGCTAACACTTTTTTCTACTATTTTTTCTTTTGAACATGGGAAAAGGAATTTTTAGGAAAGTGAGAGGAAATGGATGGTAAAAGAGATAAAAATAGATAAGGGGAGTGAGAAGTGGAAAATGTTCAATCAATCCAATAGTTTCCAACATCAGTCATTAAATTTTTTTTATGCATCTGATCTTTAACTACCAGCAGCTTTAATCATAACTTGACTTGCATACATACATTTATAATCCACTGTACAAGCATATTCATCATAATTAGCTAATCAATCTTCGAAACTTGGAATAAGACACCCAACCTTGTGAAAATAATTTTTAATGTACAACATTGAGCTGTTGAATTCTGTTTGAAAATAATCTCTTCATTAAACATCAAACAATGAAATAACAGAGTCTTCATTTCCAATTTCCAAAACAAAATCAAACATGTTGTACCCTCAGCAATGAGTGAAATCATGGAACTAAAATCTTTGACAAACCATAATTATGAAGAAGGCTTTCTCTGTCATAAAAATTTATCATTCAAACCTACAGGAGTATCAACACTTATATCTACAATCCTTTGAACAACATAAAGTTTGCTTTTCAAAACAAACTCCTCCTTCGAGTTGCCAGTAGCCATATGTAATGACCAGTTTGCTTCTAAACTTCTTCATAACACTTACTTCATTCCCAAATACAAATTGAAATCAAAGGTGCATGATAAGAATGTGAAATTTGAGCATATAGATCTGTAGACAAACACACAACTCACAAAGAAGATCTCACAATTTACTCAGCCATTGAAGAATGAAACAGTGCAAAAGGCTTG
>LPNX010679411.1:30847-57075 GCA_001517045.1 Pseudotsuga menziesii
AATATCGCCTTAAAAACTGTAATATGTCAATATTTTGAAACAAGGGTTTAAGCATCAAAATATAGCTGATATTAATAATAATAATATATTTTTAAGTCACTCCTAAGTTAGACACCAATTTGGTGTATGAGACAAGGGACTCCCTCTGTGCAGTGATTTAACTGCTAAAGTCCACATAGGTGTACATACACTACCCTCCTATGGATTTGAATGCCGCAAGATGGAAAGGTATAATATACCCCAGCTGCCTAGACAGAAGCATTTCTGGATGCAGCTTATTAAGAGATATATTTCAAATCTTATATTTATACAGCACAGCTACTTGAATGGTGAAGAAGCAGCTACAAAGTAGAGAGGAAAAAGAAAGAGTGAATGCAGTCCGAGTTCTAGTCGTAAGCAAGTCCCCCATAGTTGCAGCTTTCAATCAGCCTCGGTTCAGTTGGGAAATAAGCATATCTGAATAAATGCTATTAGAAGGGTGGGATCATATTTTCTATCAAGGGAGTGTACGGGCAACAAAGTTAAGGGTTACCTTATTAAGGTGTGCCACTGTAATGTAAAGTGGTTAATAAAGAGTGTTTTTTCTGACCTCATAAGAAGAAACAAATTCTCTTAACCATTATGAATGGCATACAAAGCTCAAGCTCTGCACAATACATCACCCATACATTTTGGATGTAACTTAAACTCCATCAAGAAAACAAAAACATAATCGAATTGTTACTCTAGCCTCTGTCTATTTCAAAACCGAAACTTTATTTCAACTTGCAAAGAAAAGGACTGAATTGCTAAAGCTTGCATCTAAATTGTATTAAGAAATGATCAATAATTCAAAATAGGTTTTAAGCATTTGCTATCTCTGCTGTTTTTCTTTAAAAATATTTTCAAGGAGAGACAACAAATGAGTAACGTCTTAACATCAAAAGAATCATCAATCTTGAATTAAGATAACCCTTGAATTAAGATAACCAAACCGAATCACGAGTTCTTCAAAACCAGTTGTAAGTGTTTGGTCGAGAATGCAATAACCTACAAGATATTTTAACTTGTGTTAATACGAGTCAAAAATTGGGTTTAAAACTTCTTATTTCACAATGAATTTATTTGACCTGGCAATGGCGGTTAACAAGAGTTGTGGGTTGCAATTTTGAGGTTTCCTGAAGATGGTGTCAATACTTACCTGCCATCCATATACGCATAATAACTCTTGCAAAGAGTGAAAATAATATATATATATTATACTTTAAAATATAATATACAGTATATTTTAAAATGTGTCTTGCAACAAATTTGTAGGCTAGTATATAGGTAACGAATATATCAGCGTACATCCAAATCCTAGGCTCTATCAAGCGCTGAGATGGATCAAATCTCTCGAGATAAACATTTTCTTAGGTATCCATTGATTTGATTCAAACCAAAAGACACATCTTTTTATTTAAGGTTCACATATAATTTTATTGTTATTAATATTTAATATTATTTATGGCCGACATATAATATTTTTTATTTTGTTAGGAACGAAACATTGCATCATTTCTCTACACATGGTTTTAAAACCATTTGCAAGGCCCTCCTAAACCATGTACAATAAAACCATGGGTTGTTTAGAATGCCTTGGACAAAACCATGTGCAAGGCCAACATTTTTTTGCGAATAATTCAATTTTGTATTTTTTTCTTCACCCATATAATTTTTTCACTGAGAATTAAATTTTTATTTTTTTATTGTTTTGTTAGATATGAAGATTACAACATCTCTCCCATATTAGATTGTTTTTGTGACCGACATTTATTTTGGCTTATTAGAAAATTTATTTTTTATTAATAAAAATAAATTTACCAAAGTGATCTTATTTTTTATTTTGTGTTACAAAATCTCTCCCATAATATTCACTATCACTATTATTTTTTGCCCACATGTGACATCACGTTACAAGATCTCTCCCATAATATTCACTATCACTATTATTTTTTGCCGACATGTTACAAACGTTACTAACGTTACATCACGTTACAAGATCTCCTCCATACTGGGCTATAGAGCACCTCTCGACGCAATGAACAAATTTGTAGGCTAGTTTATAGGTGACTAATATATGAGTCAACAAGGTCCTAAGAATCATAGGATTTTGACGCCATTATCAGAAAACTTTGAATGAAAGTAAGTGTGAGATGCATTTTATCAATATGTTACACATATAAATACATTAAGATGTAAACTTTGGTTTTATATAGCTCTTTTAAACAGATGTAGCTTGGGTGGTTGGGAGGAATGAATGTTACCCTCCCCACCCAGGTTCTACTCTTGTAAGTGACATGATGCTCTTGTGGAGCCCTTTGTAATAANGATTAGCTGGCCATACCTTGATTCAGTTTGAATATCAGGTGTTGGGATTTTCCGTGAAGTAGCCCTCTAACAAATGGTGAACCACATTTTGAAACTCCACTGTAATTTTTTGTATCCATTTATAACTATTCATAAATAATAATAATACTACAATATACTTTACCATTATCCTAAAAATTAGATTCCCCACCCCATCGCTAGTTTAAGGAGCCCTTATAACTTTGAATCCATAACCATCCATAATTATAAATTTACAATTTTTAGTAATGTATTGTAGTATCATAAGTAAAATCCATGTTATATCAATATGATTTCATTCTTCCCACTCATTATCTTCAAGAAATACATCTTAATTATATTATACTTTTTATTTGCTAAATCAAATTATATGCATGTCTTTCTTGGACACTTCATTGTATCACACAAATATATGTTTTTATCTTCTAACATTATAGCTCTTAAACATTTCCTTATTCCTTCTCCTCGTTTAAATTTGTTACACGATATGACTATATGGTTCTAGGAATTCCCTCACTCCTTCAACTCTTTCGTATCAATCCCTCAATCAATGTCGCCCGCCCTTTTAACATTCAAGGCTAAAAGGCACGCCATTACATTGCTATAATGATTTTGGAATACCATAATCTTAAATTTATACAAATATTAAAAGGAAAGGATAATAAGGTACACATAGTTCATACAATGAAAGAAAATGACAATTTACTCGTATGTCAAAATGGTTTTGGAATAACATAATTTGTATAAGAAAGTGATGCTAGGTAAGAGCTAGCATGCCTAGCTTATCCAAATCAGCAAGATTCGCTGATTAAAATCTTCTTCTTTGGCAGCTGACCTCTCATTGGATCAAATTTTGACAGATTTCCGTAACTCAATTCCTTTCGTAATTATCTTTCTACAACTCCATTCCTTCCACAATTTCCTTTCTGCAACAACCTTTTTGCAATTGTCTTTCCGCGACAATCTTTCCGCAATTGTGGGTTGCAGTTATGCTTTTCCCAAATTCCAAAACGACTTCCACAATTATGTGGCCATAATGTTCTTTCTGCAGTCGGGTTGCAGATTGTGGATTACGGACATGCCTTCAACTTTTCTCGAAATGGGCTTCCACGATATCTCTCCCGCAAATATCTTTCTACAACTCCTGAGAGTCGTCGATCGCTTGCAGAACCTATCTCTATTGTACGATCTAGAATCGTTTTGTCGGTCTAACTAACACGTAATTCCACTTCCAGAATTCATCTACAGTTGTAGATATGTCAAAGTTGCAGAATTTTTTTCTCAAACTGTTATAGACGAATTGATCAGTGAAACGATCAACTCATTCTTGTTGCATTCGTATGAACACATCTCCATCTTAGTGGATTCTGAGGATTCTTGACAAAGTCACATCATTCACTTATATATGGGGAGATTTAACACATTCCTGGTTATTGAAAGAATAAAAGAATTTACAAATATTCACGTAGAGGCTACAATTTTGTTCTTCATTTCATCAACCATTCATGCATACACACACTCACACACACTCTCACTCACACTTGATTATTACATTCAACACTTAATATAGAACTCTATCAAACCTATAAGATCCGAATAAGCAGGATCTGAACTCTTAAGAAAGAAATCTACAACTAACCTATCCTCGAGCAACCTCTTGCAAGATTTGAGGATATCAGTGGAAAATCGCCATTATTACATTCAAACTAATCCTATCTATGAAACAAATAACTAATCTTATCCTTCTAGAATTGATTACATAGAAGCATAAAAATAACATTCCTCGCTTATGCTAAAAACATAGGAGTTTGGCTCAATGCTCTTGCATCAGAAAAGTACAAAAAGTCCATACAATTTTTAAATCGATAAAACGATATGATGTCATAACTATATGGCTCTAAGCATTCCTTAACTCCTTCCACTCTCTCATCTCAATTCCTCACTCGTTGTTCCCCACTCTTTTAACATTCAAGGCTAAAAGGCACACATATATTGTCGCTATGTGGCTCTTGTGGCACATATTGCCAGAGTGGTTTTGGAATACCATACTTTTAAATGTATGCAAATATCTAAAAGGAAAATATACAAGGTACAAAGAGTCCATACAATGTAAGACACTGACAAATTACATATATATCAAAATGGTTTTGGAATAACATAATTTTAAATTTAAATAAATATCTAAAATTAAAATAAAAAGTAAAAAAGTCCATATAATGTAACAAAACGACACATTAAAGTTGAGTTCAGGGATAATTTTAGGGGCGAAATTTAACCCATGGGCTATTTTTAGGGGGTTTTCTCCAAAAAAAAGATTCACTATTTTGCAATTTTTGAAGCCCTGTTTCGCCCAATTTTGATGGGGTAAACTTTTTTCACCCTAAAAATCGCCAATTTATTATATAAACGATATAAAATCCTTGGAAATTAAAAATATTTTTTGAAAAATATCACCAAACATTTTATAGTTGGTGTTTTAAGAATTGGTAAGATTCGCCAACATTTATACACTTTTAAATAAGTATAATTCCTTAAAAATCATCCCTACATTAAACATGTCAAAATAATTTTGAAATAACATAATTTTAAATTTATACAAATATTTTAAAAATAAGAATAACAAGATGTGAAGAGCCAACGAGCCCATACAATGTAATTATTTCCGAGTTCAATTCATATATTTGTCTTTTTCCTCAACACTAAATGACAAATTACAGCTATGTCAAAATTATTTGAAATAATATAATTTTAGATTTACACAAATATTTTAAAAATTGAATAAAGTGCGATATTTTCCCAATTCAATTCATATATTTGTCTTTTTACTTAACACTAAATGACAAATTACACATATGTCAAAATAGTTTTGAAATAACGTAATTCTAAATTTATACAAATATCTAAAAAATAAGAATATTTTCCTCTTCTCTATAGGTAGGTGAACAACATTTTACACAACTAAATTTGCTCCTTTGGAATTCAAACTGAATATCTTAGTTCAAGTTGGGTGTAATGGGAAATCCTATACTTAGTTCAAGTTGGGTGTAATGGGAAAATCCTATACATGTTAGAGGGAATGGTTGCAATGTTATGTCCATCACACAGACATAGTATACTCATTTAAATTTTTTTATAGTATACTAATTTATTTGCAAATTGTGAGAGTGATTTGTAGTAACTTATTTGTAACTTTGATGTTGCATTGTGTCCTCATATCAATGTGTATAACAATATCATACAAAGGTGTTATGCTCCTTAAAGGTGGGCTCAAGGCCAATACAACAATATGCTCATTAAAAACTCAACATGTTATTTGTGGGAATTGATCCTAGGTGGGGAGGGTAACAATCATTCATCCCAATCACCCACACTACACCCAATTGTCATTATAAGTTTTATTATAATAATATATTTTAATTTATAATTCATGTTCTTTTGAAATGGTTTTTATAATTATAAAATTTATTTTCTTGTTATTTTAGATTAGTAGTAATGATTGGTGCATTATAACTTATATGTTTTAACAAATTTTTTGATTGTAAGGATTGGTGTACCATGAAATTTCAGCCTAAACAAGTGAACAAAGAATATTCATCGAAACTGAAATTATATTCATCGAAACTGAAATTAAAAAGGGTCTCACGGTGTAGGGGTATCTTTTACTCATAGAATTAGATGGTGCAGATGTAAACAATTCCGTGAGAAATCATTCCATCTATAGCATTTAAAAGGGAATAAATTGGACAGTGTGCAAGCACATTCCACTATCAGTGTCAAGCAAACCACATGAATCAATTTCATTAGATTTCATTGGAAATAAACCAACAATAGATAGTGGCAACAATTATCTAATGGCAGTTGTGGATTTCTTCCACAAAATGGTCACGATGTTTCTCTATAAGAAGATGGTTAGGACACAATAGTTCACACCTTTGTTCTTTGAGAAGATATAGGCACATTTGGTCTTACCATAACCACTTTCCTCTGATCAAGATAATAGATTTGTCAACTCATTTTTGTAGGTACTATAGGGTTTTGTGGGCACCAAGCTAAAGAGAAACATTGCCTTCAATCCACAAAACGATGGTTATAGATAAGCGTTAAATTAAACCATAGTTCAATTGTTGTTCAATTTTAAACAAAGCATCTAAAGGCATGGGATGTCAATATCCCATGTCTAACACAGTTATAATAATGTATTGAATAACACACCAAGCACTTGAATTTTTAAGCATTCTTTAGAATTTACTTGAAGGATCCATTAGTCATTGTGGCTCATATCCCCAAGGCCATAATAGGGAAGGAAGTTGTTGCACATGGGCGAGCAATAAGATTTTAAAACTACATCCAAAAATGTCATGATCAAGTTCAAAAAGATTTCCAGAAGAGTTGATATAATATTAAGCTCGACATGATCAACATTGTGCAAATCATATTTTTTTTATGTATAAGGAGATAGAGTTTGGGTTTTCCTTTTGAAGTACCACTTTAAGGTAAAATATAGGAAGATCTACATTTCTTTAAAACAAATCCAAACAAAAAATAGGAAATTATATTTGTAAATGGGATCACCAAAGTGAGAAAATTTCGATATAAGTAAAGTAGCACTAAGTTGAAACCCATATAAATAAAAGACTCATTACACTATTGATTATCCCAAAGCCTCCCTATTGATAGGCGGAAACTCATAAACAATAAGCACTTGAATTTTTAAGCCTTCCTTGGATTTTTGTCAAAGGATCCATTAGTCATTATGGGTCCTATCCCCAAAACCATAATAGGGGAGGAAGTTGTTGCACATGGGCACGAAATAAGATTTGAAAAACAAATTGAAAATGTCATTATCAAGTTCAAAAATATTTCCACAAGAGCCAATAGAATATTAAGCTTGACATGATCAACATTGTGCAAGTCACACACACACACACATAAAAGGAGATAGAGTTTGGGTTTACCTTTTGAAATAACACTTTAAGGTAAAATATAAGAAGATCTACAATGCTTTTGAACAAATCCCAACAAAATTAGGAAAATGATATTTGTAAATGAGATCACCAAAGCGAGAAAATACTGACATAAGTAGCAACAAGTTGAAACCCATTGAAATTAAGATTCATTACAGTATTTATCATCCCAAACCCCCCCTATTAATAGGTGGAAACTCATAAACTACAAGCACTTGAATTTTTAAGCATTCCTTGGACTTTTAAGCATTGTAAGTCTTATTCCTAATACCATAATAGGGGAGGAAGTTGTTGCACATGGGTAGGCAATAAGATTTAAAACCACATCCAAAAATGTCATGATCAAGTTCAAAAAGATTTGCACAAGAGCCAATAAAATATTAGGCTCGACATGATCAACATTATGCAAATCGTATTTTATTATATATATATACATTTTTTTTATGTATGAGATAAAGTTTGGGTTTATCTTTTAATATAACACTTTAATGTAAAATATAGGAAAAACTACAATGCTTTTGAACAAAGCCCAACAAAAATAGGAAAATGATATTTGTAAATGAGATCACCAAAGCGAGAAAATCTCGACATAAATAAAGTAGCAACATATTGAAATCAATGTAAATTAAGAATCATTATGTTATTGATTATCCCAAACCCTTCCTATTGATATGTGAAAACTCATAAACAACAAACACTGAATTTTTAAGCATTCCTTGGATTTTTGTTGAAGGGTCCATTAGTTGTTGTGGGTCGTATCCCCAAGACTATAAAAGGGAAGGAAATTGCAACAAGATAAAAAAAACATATCCAAGAATTTCATGATCAAGTTCAAAACTGTTTGCACAAGAGTCAATATAATATTAGGCTCAGCATGGTCAACATTGTGCAAATCATTTTTTTTTTATGTACAAGGGGATAGGGTTTGGGTTTACCCATTGAAATAACACTTTAAGGTAAAAAGTAGGAAGATCTACAATGCTTTTGAACAAAGCCCAACAAAAGTATGGAAATGATATTTGTGCATGAGATCACCAAAGAGATAAAATCTCAACATAAGTAAAGTCAAAGTCGCAGTTGGTTGAAACCCATAGAAACTAAGAATCATTACATTATTGGTTATCCCAAACCCTCCCTATTGAGAGGTGAAAACTCATTAAAAACCTTTTTTTATCAAATGATGGTCCCAAGGTGTTAGAAAACAAGATCATGGAGCAATAAAATAAAATAAATACATAAATTAAACATATAAAAGAACACTATAAGAGGGATACCGATTTACGTGGTTCACTCAATATGAGCTACAACCACAAAGAAACAACCAATCATTTATTTTATTCTGCCTAGGAAAATGGAGGGATACAACTCGCAACACATCTACTACAACCTCTCTTCACTCTCTCACAGTCTCTCTCACACAGTGACAATAATCTTTCACAATATAGGAAAAAATCCTAACATAAATTATACTGTTAGATTTGTAACCTAATGATGAATGGTCTAGATTAATTGCAAAATTACAATATTTTACAAGGCATTTTTCTAAAAATTTCTACCCTCGAACTATTAGCTGGTGGGGGGAGAGCTTCCCCCTTCGAAAATGGGATCCAAACACAGATGGAACAAGACCTCTAAATTAGGAAGATAATTAAGCTCCACAACCAACACAAGGATACAAAGAAAGTTGAGCACCTAATAAAATAAGGAAGCCCTACTATCGCTCCGTGAAGAAATTGTGTTATACCTTTAAAGAAAAAACATGATCATACCTTGGCAAAAGGTTTTTATAATCATTGTGGAACATGTTGTGATGATTGCTAAAAAAAAATGGATAAGGTTAAATGTTGTTCCATATGGTTGAAGTTATATGCATTTAAAGCAATAATATCATCATCTTGACATCATCATGCATACTAACATCCATGTGGCAGCAACATATTGTTGATATAATAATACAAATGAACTCCACTCTAAGTTTATTTCATTCTACATAGCATCCATGCAACAAGGCCTTGTCCATGCATATAACATACAAAGCATGAGTCAAATTGACATAGCTCTAAAGATAAGAAAAACTACATTAACCTTGACCTAAAAAATGCTAGCTTAATATGTTGAGGTAGATTGCTTGTAACACCCCCATTTTCACCTTAGAATTAATTGGCTTTATATGCAAACCTTGTGTATATGCAATGTGTGATTTCTAACATGGAGCTCAAGGCTAAGGCCTCGCTAGTGAATGCTCGGGTATTAAAGGCAAGTTTTTTATATTTTGTTAGCCATGAGCTAATAAGCCTTGAAAAATTGTATATGCAAGTAAATATTTTTAATGCAATAAAATACCAGGAGTTGGCTATGGAAGCATCCAAAATGAGGGGGGCATATGTATCCACTACGGAGAGGTGAGGGGATTGTGGGATTGAACCCGTTGTTTCCAAAAGTCATCTTGAGAACCCATCTTAACTCCCTTATCAATATTTAATTTTGTTGTAAGAAGGAAGCTGAGAAATCAATTCATGAATTTAATGGAGAGTGGGAAAACCCAAAAATTCGTATGGTTGAGTATGGGCTCAATTTACTTGACCCAGAAGCCAATTTCCCTCATGGGAATTCGTTCTCCATCATTTCCCATTCCATTGTAGAACCATCAGACATCAATTCCCTACACGTTTGGCATTCCCAATAGTGGAAATTGCAGAAATCGTAATTAGGAAAGAAGCCCCATTTTGAAGTGCCAAAAATGCCCAGAAATTCACGCGAGAAGTGAAAACCAGTGGGGGATCCATAGATATAAACTATGGGGTGAATTTGAGAGTGTTAAAGACAAAAAAATGCATGGAAGGACCCAGATTTAGAGGCCTGGAAGTTGAATTTCGTGATTGACAATCCCGTGGCCAAAATTAGGAAATCCAAGTGTGGATTGAATTGGAAAAGAGAGATCAGAGCTCACACATGCTTGATAAACCTAGTGAAGGAAAAAAACTCTGAAGATTTAACAGCTTGGACCTTTCTATGCCCACCCTGAAGAGCACTAAAGGGAAGGAGCGCCTGAGGGACTATGTAGCAGAAAAGGGGACCTTCCTTATGTTGGGTGTGGTAGGCATTGTGGATGCCAAGGCTGGCTGTGATCAATTGAGATGCATGTAGCTCTGTGGTTGAGCTCATTGGCTTAGCAATCTCTTTCCCTATTTCTCTGCATTCTTGATAAACCCAACCATGTGTTGTGTTAGCATGAGTGTTGTCCTTATGGTTGTGAGTGAACTTGAGTAGTTCCTCCTTGGTGGATACACATCCCAGCTCAAGGGTAGTCTCTCAACTGAAATAATATAGGCTGAACAGAGGCCTACGGTTGGGTGGAACGTTGCTCTTCCATAGCCAGTTCCTCGGGCAATTTTAACTAAAAGATAAGTGCTTACTGTTGTTTCCAAATATGCTAAATTTGTGTATTATAAATTACTGGTTATTTATGTCGAATTGAATAAAATGGTCCAGTTTTAATGATTTCCTAGATGCCTGTAAATAACATGAAAAAGATTTTATTGTTGTACATGATTTTGTTATTATGTTTGTGATGAACATGCTAGTAATTACATGATGTGTGTGTGCAATGATAGAGTTTAATTCCGATGTGCATTCTAATTATGCATTGCACACATTTAAATAGTTGTGAAATTCGTAATATGGCCTTGGGAGCGAAATTATAGTACCCCTGCACATCGATCATGTTCCCTCCATGGGTTGGACTGATGGGAAGGGACATGACATTGCTACCACATGACCTATGAAAATAACAATATCTAAAAGCAAGGATAACAAGGTGTTCACCAAAAATAATGCATCAGTGAAAATAGTGGGAGGTTGTTGATCCGAGTTCCATTCCTAGGGCTAAACAAAGTTTCTTGATTCCCAAAAAGTTGAATTAAGAAGCTACACTTTCTGGTAAAAGAAAGAAAGATTCACTTTTATCTTACAAAAAGATAACAATGTGTTGACTTTTAAACCACTTAAATAGTCTAGCAATATCTAAAAGACAAGGATAACAAGGTGTTCACTTTGAGATCACTTGTACACTATTTTTTTTTTATGTGTATGCATTTTTCACCAACCAAATCTACATCTTTGGGATCCATAGCTCTAATTACGTGGAAGAGGCAAACCCATAACTAGTTGGATGAAAATTTTGTGATGCCACGTGTGAATCACATGATCACATCATTTTGTTCTCTTCTACAGTTTACTATTAAAGGTACTATTAAAGGTATGTTAGGTAGTACATGGCATTCCTTAAAAAAATCTATAAATCAGATTCCCTTGCTATGACGATAGCAAACACCTCACCGACTCCATAACAAAAAGTGGACACGCAAGACCCCAAACCTTCACCCTGTTTTGGAATTCATTATCCGGGTATTGACACGTGTCGCTCACAGAATGGATGGATAGATTACGTAATAAACTATCCGAATATCTTATCGCCTCGCAACACTGGGGAATCTAAATAAAATCCCCCGCTCTCATGCCAACCACGGAATCATCACACCGATACGGGAGAAACAACGACCGGCGGGTCTGATCGATCAGTGATTCTCCGAGTATGGATTTCCGACAGCTGTATAGTCGCCCGCGATGGTGATTACTGAACTGGAAGGATCATTTTGCTCTGCGAATAGATGGCATTGGTGTTGTGTTCGAGCTTCTACCCCGGAGTTCGATCCCCCGACGTCCCCCTGAACCGCCTGCGGGACTCAATTCCCTCTAGGAACGGACTCAGTGGGAAATCGATTTCAATTGCAAGCAAACGCAGGAGGGAAAAATCTATAAAATGGTTGATCAGAGCTTCGGCCCAAAGAGGGGCGAAGGAAGAGCAGAGGAGACAGGAGGGGAGTGGTTTCAACACTCAGGCAGCCATGGGAGTATCCACCTTGAATTCGGCAGACTACGATGAGTCGGGAATTAAAGTCTGGGAACACATGAACGCCTTCGTTCGCCTAAGTTACGGAATAGGTAACATATCAGTGCTCTAGTTTTTTCAATTTAGTTTTTGTTCTCGTGGAAATCTCGTTTCAAACAACTGAATCATTCGAACCATTCGAGCTAGGCCACCAGACTATATATTTCTGTACATGTATTTTTCTTGAATTTCCGAGCATAATTTTATTTGTTACTGATTTCCAAATCCTGTGATTTTTTGAAATTCCAAGCCTTTTGAATTTCTTGAGTACCCTGTTATCCCTCAGATTGTACCTCTACAGCAAATAGCTCTTTCTCTTCCCAGGATATGACTAAAATATGTTAATACAATGCAATTTGCAAGGCCGAGGAGGGCTCTAGATGATGCACCTTCCTGCGCCACTTTAAACCTTCAAGGCAGTCCTTGGCCCAAGGGAGGGTACCCTATCGATGAGAGGCAATGTTTCCCAGACTATCACTCTATGTGCCTATGGATCTTCTTTAGAACTGAGACCTGAGGTGCTCAAGTTAGATCTCAACTGCTTAAAATTTAACTTGAGTTTTGTTTTGAGAGGAGGAACAAACACATCTTAAAGCATACATAACAAGAGTGCCTCAGTCATGACCAGATTCTTGAAAAGATGTAATATCCAAAATACATTCAACGAACAAAGCATTAAAAGGCCTTTTGTTAAATTGCATTCAAGACACACAAAAAATCAAGCAAGCACAATAAATGTAGATCTATTGATTCAAGAAACAAAATAAAGACACATCCACCACTAGAAAGGACATTACACAACACATATGAAAAGCTATTTTCATAATCAGTGGCAAATCTCCTTGGTCCTGGTTTCAATTCAATTGCATTCTCATTTTCTTTGATGACAATAAGAAGACTTCAAGGGGGACCCAATGATCTCTTCCCTGAGCTTATTGTCTTTCTCTAGCAAGAGAAAGTTCTCTGATTTCATTTACAGGAAGAAAGATGAAAGAAATTCTCAGAATTATCAGTAGTTTGTTGGATGCAAAAACGAATGGACCTCTTTTTATTTTTATTTTTTCATTCTCTTTATATCCCTACTGCACTGCATGTTGACTATGCTCGTTGTAAAGAATCCTAGATTGTGTTGTCTTCACTAAGTAATGACTGGACACCTATTGAGCTGGTGTTCCAAATTGTCTTTTTCGTGAATTAAAATTTAACATATATTATGCTCCTTGGTTCCACATCGCCTTACTTCTTTAGTTTTCATTTGCGTACATTTTCTTTGGAGCATGGGAAGATTCTCCTGCTTGCTGTATTGGTTGTGTCTATCGACTTTCAACTATGAAATCCTTCAACATTTGCACAGTTACTTGCCCCTGTTGGGTTATACTTCTGCCACCTCTCATGGTCCTGATCCAACCTATGGGCTTCATTTTCTTTATTAACAGGACTCTTTGTGTCCTTATGATTTGATGGCTGTGATCATGTTTGATATTTCATCAGACACCTGTGATCGCTTTTGAAATGTCTATGATGTGCTCATTCACCACCCTTCGTCGATGGTCTTGCTTCTGATATCAATTTTTGATCTAATGGCTGTGGTCATGTTTGATGTTGCATCGAACGATTGTGCTATACGATGACTTTGATTAGTAGTTGGACTAGGTCCATCAGTCTTTCTTCTGAACTACTTCAAGAAAACCCCAATATGACAGCCTCAATATAAGTACTTCTACGACCACTAGATGCTGCCACTTGTCATCATGACAAGACTTCTCAATCGAGACTCCTTACGAGCACTTTGTTTTCGCCCCTGATATCAGCACTTCGACGACCACTCGGATGCCACCACTTGTCAGCATGGAGGGACTTCCTTGTTGGGGCTCCTTACGAACACTCTGTTTTCACCCCCTATATAAGCACTCTGATGACCACTTGAACGTTGCCACTTGTTGCCACAATAGGGATTCCTAGTTGGGGATTCCTTATGGGAATTCTGTTTTGAACCTCGATCTATAAGCTCTGTGTGAAATTTCATGGCTTTGATACCATATGAGATTTAAGAGGTGGATCTTGCTACAAAATATTCCTCTCAAACATGCACAGGAAAACTAGAGAGAAGAATGGTGAGACTTGAACACAAGAGAATTGAAGAATAATTGGAGTATCGTCCATTGTATTATTATTCATAATAGTGTACATAAATAATACATCCTCAAGAGACTAAATCAAATTGCCAAAGAGACAACTCAAGCTAGCTCATAAAGCAGGCTTACTAAAATATGAAAAACCCCCAAGGTGACAAAAGCACTTTCCAAATCACTCCAAAAGCTCATGAATTGGCTAAAGCATGAATGAGGTGTGATTAGTGGAGGAAAAACTTTCTAATCATGGGAACTGGAGAGAAAATCATGGAGGATGGATTGGCCACAAAAGATAGCCGTTGCCAATCAGCTAGCTTTACCTTTATCTACTGAAAAGCAGAAAAAGCAGGCTAAAAGTAATCTAAAGCAGGAATGCATCCTTGCCATTATAGACAATCTTAAAAGCAGCAGAATCTTATCTAGGTATGCCCCATAGGCTAATGATGGAAAGTGGTGGTCAAATATGACAAAAGATGGCCAGCTACCTAGTCTACACCTAGGAAATTAATAAAAATCGACTAATGAATTATATCCTAAGCATGGAGTGGGTTTTTAATGTTAACTTCTACCACATCGACGACCTGTCGGATGTCGCCACTTGTTGCCACGATGGGGATTCCCAGTGTAAATTTTATTTCAATGCTTTGAAATCTCAAACCCCAACCTGGTTTCAAGTCTCTCTACTTCATACTTTTAATGCCCATCCCAATCCTGTTTCCCGGGTAACATAGATAAGAATAAACAATTATCTATAACCAGAAACACATGAGATCTATTTACTCTTTAATCAACAACAATCACACATAAAATGGACATAGAAAATTTCGGTGAATGTGACCTTGGAAAAACCCTTGTAGGAAAACCAGTGAGAGAGTAGAATAGCTTTTATTATCTCAAGCAGTTACAATGAGGTACAACATAAAACTTCCAACACAAACTTATCTTTGATCCTAAGGCTCTGATGCTGAAGTCTAATCTCTGCTAGATGATTGGGAAATGCGACCCTCTTTGAATATGCTCTTTGACTCAGGTTTCACGCTCCTCAGCTACTGAATCACCTTCTTGGTGATTTCCCTCTCTATCTGTTGAACTCAATCTTTGAGCTCGCCCTCCTCCAGTGAAGTGCATCCCTTCCTCTCAAAAGTGTGCCCCCCTTTGTCAATTGAATCAATGAACAATCTGCTTCTGGATTCAATCTCTCTCAAAAGCAATCTCTACCTCTAATGTATCCTCCCTTTTCCTTAGAGCAAGTGTGCTCTCACTCTCCTAAAATCTGTGCCCTTTCTCTGCCAGAAAATGTGCCCTCTCTTCTCAAGAATGCACCCCTCTTTCATGCAATGATTCACCCTCTCTCTGTAGCTTCACGCTACTCAACAATGCGCCCTCTTTTTCCTTCTCAACTCTCTTTTATCACTTGATTACCTTATTAGAGTTTCATGCAAATCTCGCATGCAAACTTTTTGATAAAAAAAGCATGCATGCATTTTCCCTCATGCAAACTTAAAAAAAGAGCTTTGCTTCTGCATGATGCAAGGTTAAGGGTTCAACACTTTTCCTTGTTAACTTTTTTAACACCCAGTCGGGGGTTCTTACTAACACTTGGTTTTCACCCTCGATTTAAACCTTCAACAACCACTCAGATGCTTCCACTTGTCACTATGGTGTCGCTTCCCAGTTGGGGGTTCCTTATGGGTGCTTTGTTTTCAAACTCGATTTATAAGCTTTGACAACCAGTTGGATACCATCACTAATCATCACGGTGAGGCTTCTCATTGGGGCTCCCTTAGGAACACCTTGTTTTTGACCCCGATTTAGGCACTTCGATGACCATACGCCGCTGTACCTTTCCCCAATGATCTTTCGGACTTAACCCCAATACGTCACCATTGATAGGGTGCTCCCAATTCATTCATCGGACGGTTGAGGCTGCCTTCGATATCTTAGTGGACGATTGAGATTGTTTCTTCTTGGAACTCTTGTGAATAGCAATAATGCACCTTGTTGCCGCCTAATATGCACCGTGGGTCATGTGGCATAAATTTTCAAGCCACCGGGTGCGTCCTTAGGGACATGCCAGAGTCAAACATTGTCACTTGATCTTGACTCCTCCGTCTAGGCCAACTCCTAACGAAGCCAAGGGGGCGGTCCCTAATAAAAGAAAACTAAGGTTGTTAATCTAAGAAAATAAAAAAAAACGATTTTAGGAGCTTATTGGATTAATCACAAGAGACACATGAAAATGTTCTTAACAACAGATCAAGCATATCATCATCATTTCATTAAAGTAAAGACTTCAAAGCATAATAAGATAAACAAATGAGACCAATGTCGAAAGTAAATATGATGTGTAAAAGTAAATGGTTTTGTTGTGCTCTTTTGCATTCCTTTGTTGCTTAAAAGAGCTCATTATATAAAATCCTTGTACTGCTACAACAAATGGATGTACTAGTTTGTCCTCAAAGATTATTGAATCAATGTCCAACCATATGCCCCATGCCACAATAAGTGGCAAAGCTAGATAATTTGGTGTCTACATGATCACACCACTTCTTTAAACCCTCTTCAATGGAATCCCCAAGCCATAATCTTCCCAACCCAATAATACCTGAAACCTCAATCCAAACCTATTATGAAAAGGGATAGCTCATGATCAAATGAAAATTTGTCTCTCGTGTCTATGGTACATATCACACCACTCAGGTTCTTCAAAATACCTCTTTTGGAGTATGTACCAAGTAGGGATCTTGTTGTTTAGAAGCATTCCCATGAATATTTGGGCTTTGGGAGGACATTTAAAACACTGTATCTCCTTTCACTACCATTTTGATGGTTTCAATTCACCTTGAGATATTAAACCCTTATAACCTTCCTTTGGTGTGTAAAAACCATTTGGATGTTTTGAGTAGACGAGAGAGTCCTCATCCTTTAATCTTACTAGATAAGATGAGATAATTTTATTAATGTCCAACTAATGAAATTTTAGTGTTCGAAGCTTTTTAGTGCAACAATCCTAAATCTCACTGTTTGCAGCATTTGAACCCAAACCTCTCCCAGTCATCCAATTTTGTTATCAAATAGTCGTGTTGACGTGGTCTGCCACTTGTGTCAATGTAAGAATTTCTCTAGCTTGCATATGAAAGATCATACGAGAAGGAAAACTAAAGTTGCCTCCCACATCCTATTCACAAATCCAAGCCCACCTAAAATTTGGTGCCCTACTAGTTTTCCATATTATCCCATTACCCACCAAGGGGAAAGCATCTACAATGCCTTCTGGATTGTAAATACATTGTCGGAATTTTTTGTATGGCTCATCAACAATTCCTCCATCGATTCATAATGAATGTATTTCATATGGATCACCTTATACCAACAATCCTATTTATGAAGCAATCTCGATATTCCTTTAATAGCTAGTGCATTAGAAAAAAGAAAAATGTTCTTCAATCTCGATAACCCATGATCCTTAGGAGTAGCCACCTTCTTCCATTTTACTAAGGGTAATCCTTTTTGGTCACTAGCCCCCGCAAACCAAACGAATCTAAAACATAACCTTTTGATTTGTTCTAGTACCCCTTTTGGAACCCAAGACAAAGACATCCAATAGATTGGCATTGCTTTCAATGCAACCTTCACTAGTAGCAATCTGCCTCTCCTGGAAAGCCACCTGTTGCACTAGAGATTTAACCTGTTTCTCACTTTTGTGATTAACCAGTGCCACTCTCTTTTTTATTGTCATTTGATTTGAGATAAAGATCAAGGCATTTTACTCCATTTTCTAGATCAAATTGTTGATATGGTAACACATTTTCTATATATACCTTATCCATATTCTCCATCCCATAGGAAGAAATGGTTCATTTTTCCAAATTGATCTTCATACATGTGCCTAAACAAAACAGATCAATAATGCCTTTGAGTTTGGCAATATCCCTTTGATTCCTATTACCGCTCAAACTAGCAGTCTTAAATAAGCAACGCAATGTAGGTCGAATGCTAGTGATTGGTAAGCATGTGGGAGAGGTCTAGGCCCAAATGTCACCACAACCTAGCCTCTCAACTTCTTTGGGTAATGCCTAAACCCAGGGGAGAGCCCTTAAAGATACCTGCAGACAATAAGATACATGCAAATACCTTTCTACAACCTTGTAACCAGATCGGTGCATTATATGGAGTCAACAATGAATAATATAGACACATAAATCGGAATACACGAGTTAATTTAGTTTAACAATCAATATCACAACTTTCAATATACTTCATGAATCCCCATGCAAGGGTTTCACACCTCCCAAGGCAATACCTCAGAAAGGTGTGCTCTGAATGGGAGAGAGGGCTAAGTGGCCTAGGGCACATTTTTTGGCCCAATCAGAGCTGCAAAATACCCAACAAAAACCCTAATTCAACAAATTCATGCTTCCCAATGCATTAGGGAAAAATACAATGCCCTTCAACATTTGTGGATAAATCCACTAGGGCGAAATTGATGGTTGGACTAGAATTTCAAAGTTGCAAATATTTTAGGTTTTTTAATTGATTTGAATTTTGAGGGATTTTCAAACAATATATGATTTTTAGGTTTTTTTTACCAAGGTAAAAGAGGACGCCCTCAAACATTTGTGGATAAATCCACTAGGGCGAATTTGTAACGTGGACCAAAATTACAAATTCATGGCTATTTTTGGAGTTATGAATTTATTTAGATTTTTTGGGTTTTTTTGTGCATAAAATTGCAGCAAAATAATGTACAAGTAAAATGATAAAAAAAGGTAATTAAATGACAAGCAAGGGATATGATTTTTCTCTCAATCCCTAGGGCATTGAGAGATCAAAATGTTGACAAAAAAACCCTAGCAAATAAGCAAAATGCACCATAAAAGCACCATTCAACCTAGCTACGAGCATAACTTACCAACATTTAACAAAGAGTGAGCAAGGAGAAAGACCTTAGGTCACACTTGTGCATGAGTTCTTCCAACCATTCTAGCATCAACCTTTAACATGTGCAAAAAAATTCCCTAGAACATTACTTCATCCACCTTCAAGCATGAAATAACATCCCAAGAGAAGTGCACATCACATTAGAGCCTCATAGAGTAGGAGAAAAAGAAAAAGAATCATATTAGAACCCTTGTCTTATGATTTTACAATGATGTGAGGATGTCTATTTAAACTTTTCATCCCCTACTTTCTAATTCTTGAGCCTACAAGTCTAAAATGAAGTTAAATTAACAATATACTATGTTTAATGGTAAATTCCCCACAAGTTGGGAAATAAGCCCTAAAATGGACAAAATAGACTAAAAGAAGGCTTCAGTTAGTGGAATGGTGAGCCTAAGGGGGACGTCATGCCCCAACTAACCCCAAAAAATGCTTATCCCTCAACACCCCCCTTTCCAAGCTTGTAGGCTCAATGGTTGAAGGATGACATCATAGGGAAAAACTCTAGAGAAGGGGTTTTTGAGTACTAGAATTAGGTCCATATGGGTAAAAGAGGTGTGCTAGATTGGGGACAACCCTTTACAAGACGCAATCACCTTTGCATAACAAAACCAAGGTGGTCATCTACCCCAATGGCTCACCCCCAGAAGCTTTGAACGCCAACCCATGGGCATAAAGCCCTGCATGGTGGGAACATCCACACACTGAAGGGGCAGTTAGTTCTGCCACGAAGCCAAGTACTTCTAAGAGTGAAACCAAGGAGGCCGACCATGACCATTCCAGTGGACAATAACCCCCCAGAAGCCTCGAACACCAACCCATGGGCATAAAGCCCTGCATAGTGGGGACATCCACACTCCCAAGGGGCAGTCAGTTGTGCCCAGTGTTATAAAAACCGGACCGGAACTAGCAAAACTGGTTGTTCCGACCGATTCCAGGGTCTCACCTAGTCAAATCAGCTTCTCAAACCGAAAATGACCGGTTCTGTATGGAACCGACCGAATCCGACTGGTTCTATACGAAGAGGTACAACAACACTGAAGAATGCATTTTTTTAATTTTAAAAAAAAATCAAAAAGTTGGTTGAATGGGGAAGGTTCTAGGTAACCCTAAACCCCTCAGAAAGCTTTAAAAGAACCCTCACCCCCTCTATTTCTCTCACACTATTCATTTTAGTATTTTGAGTTAAGAATCATTCTTGACATTCCTAGGTAGTGTAGCAGCCTTGAAAGAGTATGTTGAGTACCTACAACAGTCTTGGTTATATTTATTATCATCATAACAACAATAGCATACACCTAAGAACAATTATCTACAACAATAAAAAGGCTTTGAACAACCTTAACAACAATTTTGAGCTAACTATGTAGTTAAAGGAAACTTTTGTGGGCATATTACAAACTGACAATTTGTTATAACAACCTTGAAACAACCCTTTTAGCAACAACAATGTCCTTAGCCTGTTAGACATATGATTCAAGTGAAATATCAAATACGTTCAGTATGGGACCTAGCAAAATACATACAGGAGCCCTTTTTCTGGTAGATATGGAGTATTTTTTGGTATATCTAGACACCATAAGCCATTTAGAGCCTTTTTGTTGATGTATTTTGATTCAGACATGGGTTGCACTCAATGCTATTTTGGTTCTATGCACTCTTATTGGTATATGCATGGGATACTTTGCATATTTGTGTATAATGGTTTCAATTCACATGGATGTACATGAATATAGATATAATTTTTCAAAATTTGAATATTTTATGTATTTTTGGTGGACCGGTTTTGTGATCCGGTTTTAGTCCGGTTTCGGTTCTCAGGGTCAGCCGGTTCGACCACCGGTTCGGTTCTCAGGGTCAGCCGGTTCGACCACCGGTTCGGTTCTCAGGGTCAGCCGGTTCGACCACCGGTTCGGTTCTGATAACTATGGTTGTGCCACAAAGCCAAGTACTTCTAAGAGTGAAACCAAGGAGGCCGACCATGACCAATCTAGTGGACAACAACCCCTAATCCAAATATCCATACAATACATCCCACTTTGGCCTTTACAATAAAAATTTTGGACCCCTTGATCTAGGTTAGGCCCTACTAGAGAAATGCAACAACTATGAGGCGTAACAATTGCCATCTCAAAAAATTAAATGTCATCAACAGACAATATGTGTGTTAAATAGCATGAATTGGTTATTTTTATACCTTTTAAATTTTTAGCCCTATGAACTTTCATTAACATTCTACTTAGACCTTTAACAACTAAGAAAAAAAGAGGTGATAGGAGGCAACCCTATTTAAGACCCCAACCCGATTTGAAGAATTGTGTCGCTGATCCATTGATTTAAAACGAGAAAGATATTGAAGAGATGGAATTCATAACCCAAGAAAGAAAAGGTGCACAAAAACTCATTTGAATCAAAATAAGTCTCAGTTAAAGCTAATTAACTCTATCATAGGATTTTGATAAGTCTACCTTTAAAACCATTGCCTTGAGCTGCTTTGCCTTGATAGTATGTAGACCTTCTTGTTCTACTCCAACAATTTCATGGATTTTTCTTCCTTCTAAGAACCGAAGACACTCTTCAAGAACATTGTTTGATAGAATAGTCTTTAAGCACCTAGAAATAATTATAGAGATTAATTTATAAATGCAATTACAAAGTGATATAGGTTTAAAGTTTTAAACATATCAAAGGACACATGTTTATCATTCTTTGGTATGAGAGCTATAAAAGTTGCATGGAAAGCAAGAAAATCTTCACTGTAGCTCATGATTCCTCAAACACACCTCTTAAATCTTTGCGAATAAAATCAAAGCATCCCAAGAAAAATTCCACCAGTAGTCCATCCAAACCTAGTCTCTTGTATTTTTGAAAGTTTTGTAGTACTGCTAACAACTCCTCTTTTCTAACTTCTTCCATTAAGTCTTGGTTATCTTGATTGTATACAAAGTTTGGAAAATAAGATGCCAATTTTAAGATGTCAACTATTGCAGTTCTTCTCTCTTGATAGATATTTTTTTTAAAATCACCCGTTCTTGAGCAAGACCAGTAAAACCTGTAGCCATTACTCCATCGTTCTTGACAATCTTTTTGGCCGGGTTGTTAATTTTTCTCATCTTTGCATACTTGTGAAAATATTTTGTGTTCTCATCCCTTTCTTCCAACCACAAGGCCCTGCTTTTCAATCTCCATTCATTTTCTTGTTCAATTGGTATCTCTCTCTTGTTTGCTTCCAGAGCATGTATCTCTATTTTTGAATCTTCTAAAAGAAAGCCAAAACCATCACTACTGTATAGAACTTGCAATTTGTCCTCCATCTCCTGCTATAATCCTTCGTCCCTTTGTTTTCTCACCTTTGAGTCTTGACCAAGTTATAGAAACCTGCTTTGCTCTCTTTAAATTATCCAAAACCTATAGCCCTCACTCCATTGTTCTTGGAAATCTTCCAGATTGAGTTAATATTTCTCATCTCTGCATACCCCTGGAAAAATTTTGTGTTCTCATCCCTTGCTTGCAACCACAAGGCCCTGCTTTTCAATCTCCATTCTTTTTCCTATTAAATTGTTATCTCCCTTTTCTTTGCTTTTGAAGTAAGTAACTCAGTTTTTGAATCTTCTAAAAGAAAGCCAAAGCCATCGCTATTGTATAGAACTTGCAATCTATCCTCCCATCTCTTGCAAGAATCCTTCCTCCTTTTATTTTTTTCACCTTTGACCAAGCTACAGAAATCTACTTTCCTCTCTTTAAATTATCCAAAAACTATGCAACAACGAAGTCTACAGAGAATCCATTAAAAGGAATCCAACTTTTAGGTAGTCCCCTTTTACTCATTCGAGGTTTAGTTTTAATGAGTTTGTAGGTTTTTGTTCTTCACAAACTACTTCTGACAAAATCAAAGAGTGTTTAGAATCACCTCCTTGAGGAACCCATTACTGAAACCAGACCTTTTCTTCCATAAAAACTTTCGAGACCAAGCACTTGGGCTATCAACTCTCTTAGCAATCCCTACCTTTCCAACCCTATTCTTTTGCCAAGTTGGATTGAGATGTGTTGGCACAATACCTGCCAGGCCTACCTGTTCTCATTTTTGTAAAGAATACCTTGATAAGTAATCCAAATAAGGACTTGGTCCCCAAACTTCAAAATCTCCTATAGTCAGATTTAGCTCACCCCTAAATAAACCTTGAAATATTTATTGCCAATCAAAGACTTTATCCCATAATTCAATTTTATCGACATATGGCCCATACATCTTCAAGAAGAGGATGTCTTTCCCTAGCTCCATAGAAAAGAGTAAGCCCTGTCCTGAAGAAACAAACTAGGAATTAGTAACATTAAAAGAGTGAATGTTCCACCTCATTATAAGGCCTCCCAAACTACCACTCGAATCTACATAGGAGAAGTTCCATTCCCCAAACATTTCCTCCAACTAACATACTAGTCTACCCCCTTTAGTCATTATTTCTTGTAAAAACAAAAGATCCAGATTCATTGCCCTTATTAGTCTTTTCAAAGCCAATTTTTTGGAGGGATTGACCAACCCTCGTTATTTTAGGGCTAGGACAATCATCACAGAACCTTGTGTAAGGGCTTTTGACCTCCAAGCGCCCCTTTTAAAGACCATTGTTTCCTAGAAGCAATTTTATTGCTAGCTTGTTTTTGAGTGGTTGATAAAACCCTCTTCCAAACCTATGTTGACAAGTATTTGGGATATCAAATACACTCTAGAAACATTGAAACATAAATCAACTTCAAAGAAAGTTCCTAAAGCATTACCAATATTTGTAAAAGCTTCTTCTAACCAAAAAATAAGTGTTACACCTGATAATTGGACCCAAATCGGTATCCTGTCCATCCTCTCAGAGTTGGTGTGGAACAACAGTGATAATTTTTTTAGAAGTCGACATGTGCCAATCTTCTAACATTTCTTAATTATAATCTCTTAGTCTTTTGTCAAATTAAACATCATTGTTATCCAACTGTGGGATAATACCACACATCGTGAAAGATATCCGATCAGAGTTACCAAATTGCATTGAATTGATTCCTTTAAAATCTGGATGTCAACTCTACACCCCCAAAGTCTTCCTACCAGTGCTTTATCCACCTTTTGAATTACTTCGTTAAGTTTAACCTCCTCTCCTCAAATAAGGTTTAAAGGAGTCGATCTCTTCTTAACACATTTCTTCTTTTTACTTGAAGCCCTTTAAAACCCTAAAATTCCAACAGCCTATGAGGGATTCTTTGATAATAAGGAGAGGCCTTTGACTATGCCAACATCGTACACCCACTCAAAGTCGATAGTTCTAATCCAACATAAATGAAACCTTCCAAAAACCGCTCTGCATGTCCAATGCAATCACAATTTAAGGAACTACTACAAGACCACTCAGATGTTAATACATCCCTATCAAAACACTCTCGAGGCAAAGAACTCA
Source organism: Pseudotsuga menziesii (assembly GCA_001517045.1). Taxonomy (NCBI): domain Eukaryota; kingdom Viridiplantae; phylum Streptophyta; class Pinopsida; order Pinales; family Pinaceae; genus Pseudotsuga; species Pseudotsuga menziesii. Next base: position 55,638 of record LPNX010679411.1, read on the forward strand.
CCGGATTTGTAAATGATCCACATTACCACTTTCTACCTGACAAGGGATTGTTGTTATTGCCATCTTTACTCGGGAATAAATTCCACTGTCCGTTCTCATCTACCCCACCCTCCTCCTCTTGGATCGTAGCTTCACTTGGCACAAAACCTACAGGACCATCAATTGGCCTAATATATATTGATAGTACCATGTCTTGTTGATCAAGCGCTTTAGCCACATTTTCTATTACTTCCAATGTTTTGATTTCTAGTGGGTTTGACCCCAAGGGTTTTTCTCTCAACGTTGAACCTTCTAATCCATCAGGCGATTTACAAATGGTTGGATTTGGCCAAATTTGCAAACCCTCAAGAGGATCCTCAAAAAAAATCTAGCTCTTCCTCCATCTCTAGGAAAAATGTTTACACAGTTTTATTCAACATGATTCATTTGAAATGTCAAATCTATGGATGCATGGTGAAAAAGCTATTTGACCATTGTCGTTAAGATCCTCAATTGGGTTTCCATATACCTATCGCATTCCAACATTATGAATTAGCATTTTTTCAAGATTAATGACCAATTTCTCATGAGCTTAACACTCATTACATCGAGGTATGCTCATAGGGATGATTAAGTGGGATTGAAACTAGTGAAATGAATTGCATAACATCAATCATCACCTCTAGGACTTCCATTTAGTAACCAAGACTTCTTGGGAAGGTCACTTATTAATGATCAACTTCTCATGAGATTGAATAGTCCACTTAGCACTCATTGCATTAGGTGATGCTCTCAGAGATGAAAAATTCCTCTACATGCTTAAATAAAGAGAACAAATCTTTGAATCTGAGTTGCACTGAAACGGATACGGATATGGGGAGGGAAACAGATACCACAAATTTTGAAAAATGTGGGATACGATACGGCAAGGAAACGGCAGCAGACTTATATATATATAAAAAGGCCATGAGACATACATACTTTAGACTACCATTCATCAATTAGATTTAAAGGTAGTTGTTTCATTTATAACAATTAAAATCAACAAACTCAAATATTGTCTTAGACAATATTCTTCTATCTCAAGTGCCATAGATAAGTCACTCGTTGGTAAGCATTTAAACAGGAACATGTTAACTACTTCTAAACATCGATTTCAAACCCTAAAATTACTTGATGGATGTATCCAAATGTTACCATCTAACAAATATTACGTTGTTTACACCTCTAGAAAAGTGTTAAATTTTGTGATTAAACACAATTTTTTATGTAAGACAGACTCAACTATGTTGTATTTAGGTTGGTCCACTCACTGACGAGACAATCATCTAGGCAAGTGAGAGTCAATTGACCAACTTACTAGTTCCAAAAGTGACTAACTGACTGGCTCTTAAAGGGCCTAAATTCATAGGATTGTCTATGATTTGCAACCGACTTGGATATTCAAATTTGACATAAT
>LPNX010679411.1:59661-75391 GCA_001517045.1 Pseudotsuga menziesii
CATTACCTTGTTTAAATATGGATTTTCATCCACCATAGAAAATGTGACAAATATGCATTCTTAACTCGTGCAATGCCACCTCAACCATGGGGGATGATGTCATCTACTAGAATGTAATTGGTTGATTTTTATAGTACATTTTGGTCCTTTTGAGGCCCATTTTTGACCTCAAATTCACTCTAATGTCATGAGAAATTTGTCATTAGTGAGTGATGTTAATGGACGATGCATCATAGTGAAAGTTGATGCAATGAGTGCTAAGTGGACTATTCAAGCTTTCTCCATGTTTAAAGAAAGAGAAGAGAGCTCTAGAGGAATGGTTCACAAGGTGCAATATTTGCTAAGGTTTTATAAATGGCATAGCACACTAAGTGGGATTGATTATGTGCAAGAATTCCATTGAGTCTTCTTGAATGAGAGTCCTACTAGAATGGGTGCCTTTTGAGGGTGTCTTGGTAACTAGTGCAAATCTCAAAGATGATGATTGACACTACATGATTCATTTCGCTAGTTTCAATCCCACTATTCAAGCTCATGAGAAATTGCTCATTAGAGAATGATGCTCGTGGGATATGGATCACAGTGAATGATTTGTGTATTAAATACTCATGCAGTTTAAGACTATAATCCTAAGAAATGTTATTTCATAATGTTGGACTGTGAAAGCCCCCACTTTCTAAAATAAAAAGAAACACTACAACTATCCACTTTTTTCCTATTTTTTACGTGTTTATTAAGTTAAGTAAGTTGTGTAAGGTGGAGTTTTGAAGGAATGGATCATAAGGTGCAATACTTGCTGAGGCTTTGCAAATTGGGAAGCAATAAGCAGTCTTGATTATGGGGATATACTTCATAGTTAAGTGTGTTTGTGCCAATATCATACTACAGTCTACAATGGATGACTTTCATGGGAAGTCCTAGAGGTGATGATTGACACCATGTGATTTATTTTGTTAGTTTCAGTCCCACTTCTTCACCCCTATGAGCATCCCTCGATGCAATGAGTGCTAAGTTGACTCTTCAAGCTAATGAGAAACTGGTTATCAATGGGTGACACTCATAGGACACAATCATAGTGAATGACTTGAGTATTAGATACTTCGTGCAGTTAATCTTGAAAAATGATATTTCATTATGTAAAAAATTTATTTTTATAATTTTACAATCTTCAAGACATAAATTTCAAAATGACCCAATGATCAAACACAATACAATAATTAAACAACAAAAATCAAGGAGTGAGCCAAGTAGCTAAGCTTAATTAGCCTTTACCTGGTCTTCTGTATCCTTTTGTTGTAACGAGTAGTTCACATCATCAAGAATGACATCACCACTTTCAATGTTTGTCTATCTCGTCATAGATGCTCAATGACACAAAACCAATCCCTCCTGCAAGTCTACTCCCTCGTCATCTATTTGTGAGGTGCTCTTTGGATCAATATCACATCGTGCCGCTACTCCCTTTAGATACTTAGGTGTCTATTAATGTTGAAGATGTTAGGCACTATGAACTGCAACTAGCTTCATTGTTCCTCTAATAGAGCTAATGAAGATATAGGTCTATTTCTTTAATATAGCTGATGAAGCTATAAGTGGAATAGTTCTTCTCGGCCGCAAAGGAACTAGCAGTTAGGGATAAAAGTCTGATAGCAAGCTAACAAAGCTATAGATCCCTGGGTAAGTCGATTGTGTCTTGTCTCCATTGCATATATGGGACCACTGTGCCCTAAAAATGAAAGAAATTGTTGCCAAAGTATCCAAACCTCATTAATTTTGAACATCTTGGAAATAGTTGCTTTGAAGTTTGAACTAACCCTTCAACTCTTGATCATCAGTGAGAGGCACTCTTCTTGGTCTCTCCACATCTGTGCATCTCTAACTCCCCTGACAAATTCGATATCCATGATATCCTACCAGTATGCTTAAGTGTGTTGTTCAAGGCATGCAGACACGGTGTCCAATAAATATGCTTGCACTTACTCTAAACCAACAAATCAGCTGACTGACTGATATGTGCAGAATCAGTTGCCACTACATTGGAGACCCAATCTCCTCCATAGCAACCCTAAGAAGCTCAAACTAGAAAGCTGAATCATTGTACTTTCTAGAACAATCAACTACTCTAATGAGGAGTAGACCTGTCAAAGATGTTGATAAGTGGCTGCTGCCCAATATTGGTCCACTCATCCATGACAATAGAGCATACTACCGTCAGCCAAGTCTGCCTCATCTCCGCCATCTGGAAGGAAGTTTTGGATACTTGTCTTTGTAGTAATGAAGTCCTAAAATTATTTTCAGATGGGGAGTGTAGGAATTCCAAATAGCTGAAGCCTTATTGAACATCTCCTTATAAAAAGAACAGGAAACATGAAGGGCAATGTCATTAGCATAAAAAATCATGTGCCTGCATCATCTCCATCTTCACACAGTTGCTGTTATACATTTCTGAGATTGTACCTAAAGGAGCCTTCATTTAGTCTTGGAAGAACTAGACCTCTCTTCTTACCTTACATCAAAACTTGGTTTAATATTTCCAATTCTTTTTGAAGCTGAACCAAGCTATGAAGTGACATTCCTGCTAGAAAATGTTTCTAAGAATTTCAACCTTTTCTTGCAGGTCTAATTTTATACATATTGTAACCCCCTTTCTAGTTTCACTTAACGGTATGTTTCATCTTTACTACAACTCCCATTATTTTCTCTTTTACAAAGGTAACATGCCCATTTATGAGACACATGACTGTTTTGGGGTTTTTTAGGTTATTTTTGTCACATATTGACTGAAGGGTTTCTTTGGGCTAAAATATTAAATGGACCCTTCACAAATTCAGACAAAATTCTAGATGGGCATTGGTTTCCAGCCCCACTTCTTATTCTAGTCCCACTTCCTGTTTCTCCTATGTAACTCAAATTTCAACCCCATCTCATCACTATAACTTGAAATAGAACTTGAATGGACCATTTTATCTTTCACTGTTGAGGTTTTTCAATTTTTGACAGTTAAAAGTAAAATTTGAACCCAAAAACCAGAGAGTATGGAGAGATAACTTTTTAATAAAAGCTTGTACTCCCTCCCAATATTCTCACTATTTAGGTTTTTCAATTTTTTGACAGCTAAAATTTAAAATTTGAACCCAAAAAACAGAGAACATTGAGAGATAACTTTTTAATAAAAGTTTGTTCTCGGCCAAAATCTGTCATCCAAGCAAAGAAATGGCTGCTGTTGAGAGAAATCCCTGTTCTATTGCTCATCTTTACTCTCTCCTCTAATAAAGTGTGTTTTTAGGTTTACAAGTGGGCTTGGAGGTATAATATAGTTCAGTGGGGGCGATAACTTTGAAAGAGAAGGAGAGAAAAAATAAAAATTGTGTGTTCTTTTAAAAAAATTATTGGCAGAAGAGCGCCACAAGTCCAGGGGATGGTAGGATGCTCCTTGTAGGTCAAGGTATGTCCTGACATTCCCTTGCATCAACGTCCATAGCATGCCCTGTTTCTACAAGGGACAGTTTGGGGATGTCTCCAAGCAGGGGCCAGCTCGAGGATCTTTCTGAGCTGCCCCTTTGTCCCCAAACTATGGGGCTGTGTCCCCTTGGTATGCAGTATTATAATTACAGAGCACTGTCAACTTAGTAATAGCTGTCTAGTTCATCATGTCTAAACATTCAAATGGCGAGGACTGTTTTCTGGCACTGCCCTTCCTATTGATCTGGGTACTGTTCTGACTGCTATTTTCATTCTTCCCTTGTGTGTGTGTGTGTGTGAGAGAGAGAGAGAGAGAGACTTTAGAATTCTTTAATGCACTAAATCAGATAACTAAATCTTTTGTATTTTGGGTGATCATGTAGGTATCTATGGTGTCATGGCACTTTTGGGAAAGACCATATGCTATTTCACAGGAGTTGATAGCTTCGGTGGAATTGATCTACGTATGGACGCTGTCCTGAGTGGAATAGGTTTTGCGATTCCACCAATGATGGCTCTTCTTTTCATTATGGATGTACGTGGTATTGACAGTCTCTTGTTTAGCATTGTTAATGTTTACTTCTAAGTTCTTCATGCAATGTTCCTGATGTTGATGTTCACACCTATCATTGGCTTAAATAGTTGGCCTGCTGCTTCTTTCATCCATACTGTATCCTCTTAAATATGATAGAAGCATACATGATGAGGAAGAGAATGATCTTGAGTGTTCTCTTAAGCATCAAGATAAGAAGAAAGATAAGGCACAAAGCAAGGAGGAATAGAATGATCTTAAGGATTGAAACCATGAAGCAGACTATTTGGATGAGACATATATTATTGTCTATAGGGAGAGATTCTTTTTTTTACATTTGCTAATTCTTTTGTTTAATTCATGAATTATGATGGTCCATGGTCAAACCAAGGAAGCTGATCTGGGAGGATTATTTTGGTGACAGGATGAAGTCGTGAAGTTGTCCCCTTATGCCAGGGCTGTTAGAGATGTCGAAGATGAAGAACTATTGAACTTTTTTTTGGGGATGTCTCCATGGCAGGTAAATTTCCCTAGACTATACTAATCATTGTAAAATAAATGAGACAGGTAAACTGTATTAGACTATTGACTGATCATTGAAAAAGAACTTAGTTGTCCATTCTTGTTAAAGTATTCTGTGTTATCTGCAATGTTTTCTGGTTACTATTCTTTAAATTGTGTGTATAAGTTCATAGAATAATAAATTCAATATTGCTTTTCTTGTGAAGTCCACCTTTCAGTTTTGAGTTTTAACTTTTAATATGTTTATGCTTTATATTTGATTTCGATAAAGTAATTGTTCATTTGTTTCAATTGTTTCAGTCAGGAATGTTTTTAGTAGTATACTGTAAAGTTTGTGTGCAATAATTGTGTTGGTTATAAAATAAAATCTCTAGTCTTCCTGCTGCACAGGCCCCATTGTCCCTGAAATACTTGTTAATCTCATTTTGCAAATAGTCTAGTTTTCAAAAGTATTGGAGGCTAGAATGTCAGGGCATTTTATGAGAAACTGGAGCCCCATGTTCCAGGAGTGTGTTCAATGTTATGTGGATTTGTATTCCGGCAGAAGGTTGCTAGGGGTCGGCAGAAGAGACTAGCAGTGAAATCACATCTTTTTAGTTTAACTGTTGGAAGCTATTACAATCATGACTGTATTGGATATTTCTCAAATACAGTGAATTGCTGAGCAGTATAGACATAGCCTAAATGACATTAATAGAATCATTTCCAATATTTTCTTATAAATTTGGTGCAATCTCTTTCTATGAGCGATTCAAAAAGTTGAAATACAGTTAGCAGTAAATCTCCAAGGAGTTGTTTGCATCCTTCAAGTTTATTTTCATCTTGATTGAGCTGCAATCTGTAAGTGTGATTATTAGATGGGTTTAATCACATTACAGTTTGTTGCACTCATCATCTCTTGTGCCCACTGTCAGTACGGGATTGTAATGAACTAGAAGTAGATAGGAGACAGTATTTGTACCAAAATAGAAAGAACGGAATCATATTAAGTATGATTGATTTTGATTTTATGGTCAATAAAAGACATGGTGCAATCCTGGAAATTTCTCGACTTGTCCACTTTGCTTTCTTTTCTGAACTATGTACAAACCTGATCTACACATTTTTTGGTGTGGCAGTTTATGCTCATTGTAATTGCAAGCTCAGTAGGGGAGGAGTTATTTTACCGTGTTGCTCTGCAGGTTAGATTTTCCACTTGATCCCTACTCTGTCCCTTGTAGTATAGTTAGTTTGGATTTGATATGATGGACTTTTAATTCAGAAATATCGATGGTATTTTCTTCTTAGTAATAAAAGTTACAAGTGTGACTATTTCCAGGGTGGGCTTGCTCATATGTTTCTGAGTGATACATGTCAGAGCAAGGATACATACGGTATTATGTCACTAGTAAGATTCACATTCGAACTCTTCAATCACACAATTTACATTTTTTGATTTGATTTGATTTGATTTATTTCCTCATATTGTTTCTGTATGGGCTTATACCTCTTTCTAGTGACATGTAAGTAAAAACCTGCTAATATTTAAGCTATATTTGGAAGGAGGTTGTGCTAATGGTTTCAAAGGTTGAAATTTTATATATTTAATTGAAGTGTATACAAGCATTTACTGATGCTTTAAATGTGTGTGCAGACAGGAATTTTCCCCATTTTTACCCCGTTTGCTCAAGCATTTGCAGCTGCGCTTACTGCTGCTCTTACTGGATCTCTGTATTATGTGGCTGCCTCTCCACAAGGTACAAATGTACTCTACAATAATTTGTAGTTTTAGTTCAATAGCTTCAGTAACCTCTGTTTGCAACATACCTTTGCTTTATATGGTGAAAAGGAGTGCAAACAGTAGGAAAAGAAGAATTTTATCTTTGTTGAGGTCCATCCCTTGTGAACCTAGAAATCATTTTATATTAAATGAAAATATGTTAATGTCCACAAATGACCAAAAAAGGTTCAATGGGGTGGTGAAGAACAATGTTTTACAAAAAGACTCCTTTTTTTCTGAATGTATAAATTATATTATAGTAAATGAAATATTATTTGTGTCCACAAATGACCAAAGTAGGTCAATGGGACCACGAAGAACGATGGTTAACAACAAGGAGTGCCTAGAGCATCTTTGAATTAGTCTAAAACCTAGGTGGAAGAAAGAAAGAGTAGACAGTAAGAGAAAAGGGGGTGAACCCAAAAGGGTAAACTCGGGGTTCACAAGTTCTAATCCGGATGTGGATAGGGTATGTACACCTCCATTGACTAAGCAGTCAAATCACTGCGCAAAGGGGGTTGTTTGTGCCACAAACAAGGGGGTCTCATACATCAAATTTGGTGTTTGGCTAGGCCGCAACCATAAAATTAGATTATTATTATTATTATTATAGATAGTACATTAGAAGAAAGAAAGTACCCTACTAGCAATGGCATGCCATAAAAGATCCTCAAGAATCATCCTCCATAGAAGAGCCATGATCATCCACCACCACAAATGCCAATGCTAAGCTTGATAATATACTGTAGATAGTGGCTGGGGATTGGTTGTGTTATAGTAGGGGGAGAAGTTGGGAACCCCTTGTTGCAGCACAACTAAGATCCAAGTTCGAATAATCCCTTAAGGAGGGGAGAAACCTAATGAAGAGCGTTTGTGTATTAGATATGTGTTGAGTAACGAAAAAGGGCAGCAGTCCCTTTACACAAGTTGTGGGGAATAATAGAAAATCAGTTATTGTTTGTTCGAGTGACGCCAATATCAACAAGGAACTTAATGTCTTCTGTCACTAGAAGGGGATAGAAGGAGATAATCAATTGAGTAGGCATTGTAGGTCCCTATAAGGCTTGCTATTTATAAGTTGCTTTCCTCTAAATATATAGGGCCATGCATCTTTGGAATCAATAACAAAAGAAGGTAGCAAGGGATTACTAGTGTCTTTGTATAAGTAGTGAAATCACTCTTAGATCTCATAATAAATGGAGTACCCAAAAATGAAGTTCTCCTCCACTTCTAGGAGGGAGCAAAGCTAACAAATCTTGTCGTCTTCTAGAATTTGGTGATTTGTCTCGACCTAAGTCACCTAACACGGGGACACGAGACACGAAGGACACGGGGATTCGAGTGTCCGACACGGACACGCTAACCCCCGGAATCAAGACACGTAGGACCAATGTTGAAAAAGTCGGCCTCGTCAAAAAGTCGGCGAGGGTCCTGAATACAACTTCTCGGCAACATCGATGAAAAAATTGGCAAAAGTCGGCAAACATTAAAAAATAGAAAATACATGCATTTTTTTAAGAATTTTAAACATATAAAGCAACAATAACATTAGAAAAACATATTGGAACATAAATATGAAGAAAGCACTGATATATATCATCATCATGTAGTCATGCCAAATATTAAACGATACATCAAAGTTGATACTGAAAGTCTGAAACATCATAGTTATCCAATCAAGGACTCAAAAGTGTATAAAGTTTAAACAATACAAAATGACATCACATATATAAATGTATCTGAGGAAAACTAGCATCTACCTATATAATATCAATGCCCTCTTCCCCTTTTACGGGGATATATCATGGGTCTTTTGTCGTGCCTGCCCCTAGCACTAGAAGTAGCAGTAGAAGGCCCTGAGCCTGCATCTAATACTCAACGCTGAGTGATGGATGGAGGACTAGATGTATCAAGTGGTGCAGAAGGTGGTGGCAATGCTAGCACATCACCCTCCATGGTGCCTCCAACCACCTCCTCCTCCTCCTCCTCCTCCACTTGCCCCTCCTCTAGCCATGCAGGTGCCTCCTCCATGATAGGAGTCTCAATCTCCACCCTCCACTTAGATAATATATCAATATTGTCCAAGGAGATGGCATTTGCATTTGGTTCTTTCTGTATCTGTGCCATCCACAAGCGGAGGTTGTAATGAACATACACCAAGTCATTAAGACATGTGAACTCCAACCTGTAAGAGGGTAATAAAAAAAAATTTAGAGTCTAGAGGATCGTAGATTCATAAATTGCATTAAATATTTAAATGCAATTGCTTTGTTCAAATTCTAAGTTCTAAGTTTTTAACCTTCTGCGTCTCTTTGCATGTATTTTTTCAAATACACTCCAATTCCGCTCCCATCCCGAAGCTGTACAGGTTTGGCTAAGGATTCTGATGGCAAATTTCCGTAAATTTGGTGTCCTCACACCATAGGTTCGCCACCAAGTGGCTACACCAAACAAGAAATAAATATAAATAAATCATAATTCATCTTTCAAATAAAGGTGAAAACTTAAAAAGTTAAAATGGTCTAATAAGTTAATAACTTACCTGGCATGAATTCGGTCCTGTCACGAATAGCATCAGCAAAGCTGAATACTCCAGTACCATCCCGATGCACCTCTATCTCGCGATTGACTACATTGCGAGTGTCATAATCAGGTATCATCCTCCGAATACATGTGAGAAGCCCCTCCAAAACCTCACCATCAAAATCAAAATTGCATTTGTAGGCAAATGCGGGGTTGAGGAAGAGTCCTGCTGCATGAATGGGTCGATGAAGCATCCCAGTCCATCGAGTATCAATCAACTCCCATAACAACATGTGCTTGTCATGCCCTGGGGTACCCTTTCCCACATAGAAATTCTGAATGGTCTCTTTGGCCCTATCCATGGCCTCATATAAATAGCCCATTGCGGGCTTATCACCATCAACAAGTCGTAGAACCCTCACTAAAGGTTCACTAACCGAGCACACTTCCTCCATTCCCTCCCAGAAGGCGTCAATGTACACCAGCTTAGCAATGGTTTTCCCATCCTCTCTCATGCTGTAAGCACAATCACGCCACTCATCACAAACAAACATTTGCTTCAACTCAAACTGACATTGAAGCAAAGACTGAAGAGTAATAAATGTGGTGGAAAAACGCGTGATTGCAGGATGCTTCAACTCCTTGTTTTTGGTGTGCCTCCCCATGAGACTAAGAACAAAACCATGGTTGTAAATGAACTTGGGGATGGCCCTAGCTTGATCGATCACCACCTTGATAAAGGGAATTTTCCCCATATTTTCCAACATCAAATCAATGCAATGAGCTGCGCATGGAGTCCAAAACAAAGAGGGGTACCTATCTATAAGCATCCTACCAGCAGCCACATAATTAGCTGCATTATCTGTAATAACTTGCACAACATTGTGTGCCCCAATATCCTGGATGAACCCATCCATCAACTCGCATAAAAGTGCTGCATCTTTTATATGTGCCGATGCATCAACTGATTTTACAAACATGGTACCTCTAGGACAATGTACCAAGAAGTTGATAAGGCTTCTACCCTTACTGTCTGTCCACCCATCTGACATGACTATGCATCCAGTGCTCTCCCATGATTGCCTGAACTTTGCCAACCTAGCACCGATGTCCATCTTTTCTGCTTGAAGGATTGGGCCCCGCAACTCCTCAAAGGTAGCACTTTTATACCCTGGGCCAACTACTGCAATGGCATCACACATCAACTGCCAAAATAATGCTGAGAGGTATGTGACTCCAGTAAAGACACCTTCCCATTACCCTGTCCGCTTCTACCTTTTTTGATTTCTTTATGATTGACTTGATAGAAGGTTGTGATCCTGGTCCAACAAAATGGGATGCGATCCCTGCCCTCCCAAGAGGTGCAGTTGTGGAGCCCCTCCCACTACCCTCACCGATAATGGTAGATAGAGATGCACCTAAACTTCTTGCTTGGCCAAAAGCTGCAAGCTCAGCTCTGTTTGCAGCGATCTCATCCTTCTTTCTCATTTTTTCGTGGATGGCATCATGGGAAGATCTCATGATTTCTGGGGTCACTGCAGTACAAAGGCCAACATCATGGCCAGGTAGTTTGGCTAGATGGTATTTCAACCTGTTAACCCCTCCCGACATGTGATGCCCACATAATTTGCAAGTCAAATTTTGCTTATTGATGCCATCCTCGGGCTCACCATACTGCCAAAATGGGTTCAATATCTTTGGCATTTTTTGCAATTGGAATGCTTCAACTCAAATGCAACCCTAGGGCACAAAAACAAAAAAAAATTACATTAAACTCCATTGGAAAAAAATAGCAACATTCTAGCTTAAAAAATCAGACCTCTAAATCTAGATTTTAAGCCATGAAAGATAAGAAGAAGAGGGTGGCTAAGAATTGAAAAAACAAGCATGCTATTTTCCATTCTAATTTTTTAAAACCCCCATTTACATTGGGACTGTTTTTCATTTTTTTGGGCATGGAAATCAATGGCAAAATAGTAAAAACAAATAGCAAATAAATATGCAAGAAATCTGCAAAGAAATCTGCAAAGAAATAGTAAAAGAAATATGCAAGAAATCTTTCAAACAGTCCATGGAAAAGATAGAAAAACAATGGGATAAAATGCACATACCTTGAACCCTTTCTCCACAAAAATCCTTGGTTGAGATGCTAAATGGTGTTTGAAAGCCTCCAAAGGTGTTGGTGGTCTTCTCAAGCCCTTCTCCTCCACTTCCAACAAACTCATTTGCCAAATGACATCAAAAAAACCCGTTTTTTCTTTTCTAAGCTGCAGATTAGTTGGCTGGGCGACTTTTCCCTTCGACTCGCGCGGTTTCTTAAAAAAGCGCGACTTTTAACGAGAAGTCGAAACTCGACGATTTTTTTAAAAATCGCGATTTTTGCTCGCCGAAAAATCGGCTCGGAGCAAAAATTGCGACTTTTGCGATTTCTCGCGAGAAATCGGCAAGGTTTTCAAGACTGCGTAGGACACGTTATATATATATATATATATATATATATATATTTTTTTTTAAATTATATATATTAAAAATTTAAAATTATAGACATATAGATCCATTTTTTTACAAATATTCAATATAAATCAGAATCAATGCACGTTTAACATTAATATTACACATTTACAAATCAAATCAGTAATCACAATCATATTATGAGACACATAGGTATCATAGTCATAGATCAAGATGTCAATACTCATGAGTCAAAACCATATTTCTCATTAAGTCATGAAAATCAAAATGTATACAGTATAATCATATAATGTAGTACATAGATGTTAGCATGCCACTGGCAATAGTAAATACAAAAAGGTGTAGATCAAAATAGAAGAATGAAGAGTCTCATCTATCAATAGTCATCCTCCTCCTCCATGCCTGAATCAACAAACTCATCACTGCTCTCCTCCTCCTCCTCCTCCTCAACCATGATAGGATCAATATTTGCTGGTGTGGAGGATGACCCCTCCAAAGGATCACTATCATCAAATGTCACCGACTCTAGCACTGTATCATTAAGATCTAGGTTGGCTAATGCCAACTCAGTACTGTTGTCCAAACCCATATCATTAGGAAAGACATCCCACATCTTTGTCTTTCCCTTCACCCAGTCCTCCCTCTTCCTGTAAATAAGATGAAGGCTGGTGTTCACATACACCATTGTCTCTGCTCTGGACTGCTCAAGCCTACTCTTCTTTAAGTTGTACAAGTTTCCATATGTGCTCCAATTCCTCTCACAACTAGAGGATGATGTAACTTGAGAGATGATCCTCAAGGCTAGCTTCTGTAGAATAGGGCATGTTGCCCCATGAGTTGCCCACCAATTATAAGGCTTCTTAACTCCCTTGTCTCCAACCACATCATAGCCTCCAAATCTCCCAGTAGCACAGGAAAACTCTACAAAGCCTACCTCCACCTCATCAAGTAAGTCTCTATCCTAAAATAGCCGCCTAAATGCTATCTTCCTCCCCTGTGAAATCTCTCCATCCATGTGAGGAGGGACTCTATGTGAGGTCCCACCAGTGAGCCATTCCTGACTGTAGAACTTGGGGTTCAAGGAGTGGGCCAAGCAATGCAAAGGTGTACAATTCTTATCCCACCTGGAGATAAGAATATCCTGAATGGTGGACCATAAGTTCTCTACTGATGTCTCATACTCGAGACACTCATTCTCCATAACAATGGTCCTCATGGACTCAATCATGGAATCCCACCCCTCATAAACATCCTGCTAGGATGGGTTGGTCCGTGTCTGCAAAGCGCAACAAAGAAATGAGTGGCTCCATGATCTTAATGGTAAGATCCACCCTCTCCCACCAAACATCATCCAATACTGTGTCCTTAACCTTTTTTGAAGCACTTTGATCCGTCTTTCTCCAGAAAGACCAATACTCTAAAATCACCATGGACCCAAGAGCGGTTTTGTCCTCCCTCAACCTCTTGAGCATGATGAATGAGGAAGCAAACCGAGTATCTGCAATCTTCAGCAATGAAAGATGTGTGTACTCTTTGTAGATGGTGAGGGCATTTGTATGGTTTTGTACAAAGTTACGGATATGGCGTGCATCCTCAATAATGTTGCCAATCCATGTCACATATGAAGAAATGGATTTGAGTGCTAAGTTCAAGGAATGGACAATGCAAGATTTCCAAAAAACTTGTAAGAGCAAAAAAGACAAGTATAAATGACTCTACAACACTGGAGCAACCGAATCCGGTTTGCCCGTTAGTTGAATTCGACTATCATTTTAATAATGAATATGAATAATAATAATATATTGGATGATGGGTAAAATGTACAATAAGATCGCCTTTATAGGCTTGAGCGTGAAGGGTTACACCCTTTCATATAATTAACTAATCTATTTAATAATTTATTTTATATTTGTTACATTGCCACTCCCTTTAAGAAAGCTTTGTCCTCAAAGATTAAGTATTTTTCTAGTGTCGTTCTTCATTCTGACTCGGTGTCGGTATTAGAATCGGACGAGGTCTCTTGTGCAGAGACTTGCACTTCCTTTCCATTGATGATTTTGCACTGTATTGTCTCATTGTTCCTACATTTGTGACCAGGGGTCCAATCATCACCGCATCGACGACATATGTTTTTCTTCTTTTTCTTTTTATTATCAGAGTAACCGTTAGATGACTTTGATCTATTTTCCATTTCGTAGGCGTATGATTGGGGTTTGTGGCATTGATGGTGGCCGAGAGACCAAGTATCTGCACAGTACCTACATTGTGTCTCTTTTTCTTGTCGATAATGGCTATTGCCTTTTGTTTTTATTCCTTCCAATTTGCGTTCTGCGGCTTTTACTTTACGTCTTGCTACTTCTACGTTAGGTATGTCATGTAACTTTAACTCTTTTTGGAGGTGTGGTTTAAGACCTCCTAAATAGGTTTCGAGTCTTTGCTTGTCAGACAACCCAAATAATTGTGTCGATAAGGATTCCCATTGATGTGTGAATTCCTCAACGTTTTCGACTTGTTGTAGTCTGGTAAGTTTACTGAAAAATTTATCTTCTTTGATTCCTTGAAACCTATTAAAAAATCATTTTTGAACAAGTTCCAGGTGTAGGTAAAATTATCTCTCTTCCACCATAAGTACCAATTATAGGTGTACCCTTTCATATGCATTGACGCATATTTCACCTTCTTCTCGTCAGATTGAATGTTGTAAATGTTGAAGTATTCTTCTGCTTTGTTTAGCCAAGCAACGCATTGGTCTTCACTCCCATTGTATTTCGACAACTCTATTTTTTCCTTAGGTGGGTACACTTTGTAAGGACGACGTTGAGTTCCTTTTGCCTTATGGTTTGATGGTGGCTCGGAACTACTGGACGATGAAAGTGACATATATGAATTGCTTCATTGTTGGCGGTGATTTTTAGTTTTTCTTTTCTCTACTATTTTACTTATAGCGTCTATTTTGCTGTTTAATCGTGCTTCCATATCTGGCAGTACTTGTGTTTCTATCTCTTGCTTAAGCGTCGCATTGTTAATCTTTATTTCTTTTTGCAATTCTTCTTGATTCTTTACGAGTGTTTCCTGGGTGGCAACATGAAATGAGGCATCTAGCATGTGTGGACAACTGACTTGGCCTAAACTAAGTATGAGCCTTTGTAACATCTCGATTAATGTATTATGGTTATGTGTCACGGTGCTCAGGTTCTGTGTTAAGGTGTCTATGTTTTGCATTATGGTACTCATTTTGTCATCCACGTCTTTTTGTTTTTCATTCAGGATGTCAAGTTTGTCGTCGAGCCTTCTTTCTAGTACCAAAACAAGATCGTTTTTGAGTAATTTATTGTTATTTTGCATCTTTTCCTTCAAGCCTTCTTGGTTATCGACAAGGGACTTGATGTCCTTCTCCATTTTTTCGATCTTCTCTTTCAGTTCCTCCATGGTCTTGGACCTTGTATGCGGAGGTGTGTATTTCCACGCTATTTTGGCTAATAATATATTAATTAATTAATTATTATTATTATTATAAATTATTATATATTGTTTTGTTTGTTTGTTTTTTTGCAGGTCGTGGAGGTGGATAGGGGCGACAGCGCTGTGAGATGACGACGCTGTGAGAAGGGGGCGAGGGTAGGGAAGCGGAGAGGAGCAACGAGGGTTGATGCCGCGGAGATGGAGGAGGGCGTTGGTGAAAGGGAGGGCGTGAGGGAGATGCAGGAGGCAGATGGAGGAGGTCGCAGATGGCTGCGAGGAGAAGACCACGTGTGTGAGGGAACAACTGGTGCCGACGAGGTGGACGTGGTGGAGGGCCGCGTGGTGGATGTGGAGGAGTAGCGCAGGTTTGCAATGAAGAGGATGGTGTATGGACGAGGGGAGAGCGCAGAGTGTTGGCTGATGAAGAAGGGAGAATTGAGGATGAGCGTGAGGAGTAGCAGCGAAAGAAATCAGAGGATGAGCGGCGAGGGATGGAATAGAATATGGGTGAAATGGAGTAGCGGAAGAATACAAATTTGATGAGCCGAGTCCGAGCTCAAGTAGGGGTTGATGAGCTGATCCGAGCTCAGAGTGCAGGAGCAAATCCGCTCTGATACCAAATGGAGCAACCGAATCCGGTTTGTTTGTTAGTCGAATCCGACTATCATTTTAATAATGAATATGAATAATAATAATATATTGGATGATGGGTAAAATGTACAATAAGCTCGCTTTTATAGGCTTGAGCGTGAAGGGTTACACCCTTTCATATAATTAACTAATCTATTTAATAATTTATTTTATATTCGTTACATTCTGTAACATCCATAGTTGGATATTCTCAATTAAGTAATTTCTGAAATAACCCACATATCCGTAGATAATAAAATATGAATACATTGATAGATGAATGATGAAATATTACAAAGTGAGTGCCATATATATATAAATTGAAAAGGCACTTTGGATACCATCCATGAAAGGATGCGTCATTTTAG
>LPNX010679411.1:77163-87539 GCA_001517045.1 Pseudotsuga menziesii
AATGAAAATACCTGTGGATATTTAGTTTCCACAATCATGCCAGTTGCCTTGCAAATAGGTGCATTGTTTGTGATGATTTGTACACAAGAATCAACACCTACTTCTTCAATGGTTTTGATGAATAACTCACCCATAAAATGTGAATCCTTGTATTTCCTAAGAGCATCCACCGCTTTAAAGAACACCGGTCCATTTTGGGAAGATACCATGAAATTGATGAGTGGATGGCGTGTTGGATTCGTCCATCCATCGGAAACAATACTCACTCCAGATGAGGGCCATGTTGCTCTAATTGGCTCAAGAATTTTGTCCACCTCCTCCTTTGCCTTAACCAACAATGTGGTTCTAAGCTTCTCCGAACCAGGAGGCACATAACCAGATGGAGCTCATTCACTGAGACTTCAACACATCTCAAAAAACAATGGTGACTGTGCAACATTGAATGAGATGAAGTTGAGGTAGAAAAAGAATGCAATGGTGAGGTTCACCTCTTCTCGTGCCTCTTGTTGGAAAATCTTGTCCATTGGACCACTTGGCCTCTTGTTTGCTAGATGTGTATCATTTTTGCTAGGTGGAAATGGAGGTCGAATTGTAGAGGGTTTCCTTAAGAATGGAAGAGGATCCTCATCCTTTTTCTTGCTTGCTGCTGCTACATTCACTAACCCTTCTTGATCCTCCTTTCCCATTTCTTTCCTTTGGATAACACTCACACCTTTACATGAAGAAATCCCACAATTAGGAAGGCCCAACAAATGGCTCTTAACTCGGTAGTATGTGCTCTTGAAGTCATTCTTGAAAAAATTGTAAGTCCAAGACATATTGCCTCCCCTACCTAGCTTTGCCCCAGGCCCTTCTTTCCTAGTCACATACCTCCACAAAGGGTATTTCTTCTCTTGGGCTTGTTGTCTTGCTAAAACAGGGTTCAATGGAGCATGAACTCCACTAGCAGCAGATGGAGCACTAGCAAGAGGAGTAGAAGAGCTTGTGTTTGGAGGAATATGAGGGGAGACAATAGGTGGGGCATTTCTCCCTTTCCTTTGTCCTCTAGCTCCTCCCCTAGCTGAATGAGACATTGTTCTTCTTGCTTGATGGTTGAGCTTGCAATCCACCTAACCAAATCCACCTTCACTTGCAAAAAATCCTTTCCAAATCCTTTAGCACCCTTCCAAAGCCTTCAAATCATCTTCACCTGCAAAAAAAACCCTCTTAGAGCTCTCCCACAAATTGGAAATGAAACAAAAAGTGAGAAAAAATGGGTTTTTATGGACCCGGCCAGCAATTTCGTATCCTGTTTTCGGGACACGATTGGACAGTGCCCAGACACGCGTTCCCGAACACAGGACACGATTGACAGCCGTGTTGGACATGATCCGTCAACGTGTCCATATCCGACACGCGGACACGGGACACGTGGCCTTAAATGGACGTGTCTGGTTTCTTAGGTCTCGACTCATAATTGGTGCAAGCACACTCTCAACTAACCAAGGAAAACCCTAACACCATGAGACTAGTGCTACCACAGGTTGTTTGGACAAACAATTAGGCTGTCAACAATATGCAAGAATTACTTAGTGTAAACGGATAGCTTAGGGTTGAGATCTTCGAGGGGTGGAAGGGGAGGGGGAACCCAAGTGATCGGGATGAACTGTCTATATATCCAAGAAGGAAGCCAAACAATGGAGAAGTCAACACACTGAAAAAATAAAGTAGACTTAAGTATCAACATTTCCTTTGTCTAGAAAAGGCCAAGTACGTGAATTCCTTAGAAGAATGAAAAGCCAAATATGGTTATCTCTCCTGACCCTAAGTCTGTGAAGGTAAGAAATAAGTCTAAAAATGCCATTGAGATCAAGGCTATTAGGAGCGGGGAGTGGGAAACACAATTTTCAAAAGCTCCAAAGAGCAGATCATTTTGGGATCGTTTTTTATATAATATATATTTTAATACATTTGGATACATATATATTAAAAAAACATGTAGAATGTCAAATTAGTTGCAAAAAACATGAAAATATAGATTCCTAGATTATTGATGATCATTAAAGCATCAACCATTTAGTACACATATAACATCAATCATCTAGTAGTTATAACTTATTATAACATTGCCATCAAATTATCAACCATAACAACAACCTTCAAGTTTCAACATTTAACATTTGTCATCAACAAAATGTAATAGATAACATCAACCACGAAATGAAATAGAGCACAGAGTTGTCATATGCATTCAATAGTTCAAACTTCAAACTTAAACTATTATATAATGTTTACAAAATAGGCTACAATTGTTAACACTAAATGTATCCTTGGTGAATTCTAGTTTCACCTTCTTTGTTGTTTGTGAGCACATTTGGGATCAGCTTGGACTTCTTCTTAGTACATCTTGATTGTTCAGCATCGATAATTTGTGGACACATTCTCAGTGGGTTCTATGGCCATGATCCTTTATAGTTTATACCATAGTTGTTAGATTTTAGTTTCTAGTGTTTCGGTTCTATTATGAAGTTTGAGTTTCAGAGAATAGAGTTTCCAAGGGGGATAGTATAAGATTGTGCTATTTTTAGTAGGATTCCAGTTCATGCTTCTAGAGGTTGCATGCAATGTTTGATGATATATCCTTGTTCCTTATTTTCATATGAGGTCAATCGAGAACATTTTCGGTGTTATGTGAGATGTTTCAGGAGACTGCTCTCTTTAGCAAGTGGAGTTAGGAAGCTTAGAGGGGAAAATAGTCAACATATTCTTGTTCCTTCGCACAATGAGTCAGATGAGATTGTTTTTTAGGACATGCGAGGTGTTGCTATTTTTAGCAATGTCTATTTTTTAGACATGCCCACATGCAGTATGTTGGTATTCCATGCTCAGTTGGAAATTTTAATATTTTAGTAAATTTCTATTTTTAGTAGGTACTATGTTGAGTAGGCATCCATGTAAGTTGTTAGTGGTTTTGTCCATATTTGGTCATGGTGGTGAGTTTTGGTTTTCCTCAGTTCCTATATTTGTGGAGGTCACTACTATTTTAAGTAGGTGGCATTTGGCATAATAGCATGGTGACATCGGGTGTCTTGTGATGATTTAGTGGACTTCTCTTTGGTTCGATGTAATTCAATTTGTGAGAGTCTTGAAAACTACTAACTTACTAAGTCTGTTAAATTTTGGATTGGATGTGAAATTATTCTATTTTCTTTAGATGAGGTCTGATGAGGTTGGAACCCCTCTCAAACATCCTTAAACAATTAATGATAATATACAAAGGTAAAAGGGTAGAAAGGGAAATATAAAGAAAATAGAATTGAGCAGGAATAGCTCGATTGGTGAGGAGGTAGGTGTTTCAATCTTGCCACCCAGGTTCAAATCCCCGATGAGATATGTGTGAACTAATTATTGGACTATTCCTAAGCTAATACTTGGTTAATCAATTGTTGGACTCTTCCTAAGCTAATACTTGGTGAACTAATTGTTGGGCGCTACTTGAGCATTGTTGACTTGGCTTGGTGCCCTAAAGAATCTAGTTTTACCATGGGTGCTGTCACCGTTCAAACTAGCAGTCAAGGTTCTTGTAGCAGAATTGGAGTACTGGCTAGCGAATGGCATTCATTGGAGAGACTTGGACTACTGTCACCTGTGTCCAATCTCTCAACTTCTTCGGGATCTAGTGTTGTTCCAAGGGGAGAGCCCTATTAGGATACCTGCCAACACCAAACAAATATCTCTCTACACGATTGACTTGAGATCAGTTCCTTTGTAAGGAGTCAAATATAATGACGACATGCAAGCATCTAATTATGTAGCAATATATATGTCACTATAGGTTCTTCCAATATATCAGCAGTTAATGAAATATAAGTAATCAACCACTGTGTTTCAGTAATGGTTTAGGATTGTTAACTCACTCAGTTTTCAAATAGTGAAGTACAAATTCAGAGTTTCAGACCATCACAAGATTTGATTGTAACACCTGCTATCATGTATGAGATAGTATTAACCTAGATATGCTTGTTGTTTAATAATCATTCAGTTGCAATATCATTTGGCATATATAGTGTAATGTGGGACTCTTATAGCAGTAACTATAATTCTAATTACCCATGTAACACTGGCCTGTCAGCATAAATCTCCGTCACTTATCAGTGGTCACAGTTGTAGTGATAATCAGCAGTAAGAAATAAATCAGCATCAACATTTGGCACTAGACATTAGCAGTATATACTAGCAGTAATCAACAGTGATTCACAGGAGTAATAATCAGCAACAATTTACATAGTATTTTGGCATTCAAGAATTGTAAATCAACAAGCATAAGCATCAATCATTAGCAACTGTGAACAGTGTGTACCAGTCTGTAACAGCAGTATGCACCAGCCCTAAAGAGACTTCAAAAGAAATTTAAAGGTTCGTTTTGAGGGTAAAGATGCTTACCCAGTCAAAATGAAGTATTTGAGTCCAAAATGAAGTATTTAAGAGCTGCAATAAGAGTAAGAATGTTAGTAAAGATTTGTTGGAGGCAGCGACTTGTGAACCGGATTAGCCAGATTAGAACTTGTGAACGCCGGAGTTTACCATCGTAACAAAGCAATCACAATCATTCTCAAGCTGCTGCCTCCAATGTTTTGTTTTTCTCTTGACAGCTATATGCAATGGAGGCAGCGACTTGAGAACGATTGTGATTGCTTTGTTACGATGGCTGGACTATGGCAGCGACATGTGATAGTTGTAGCGACTACTTCTTGCTCAGTGGTGGATTACTCTAGATTGTTGGTTCCTTCAAAGTTCAAACAGTGGCGTCTCATTCAATGATTCATATGGAGGCTCAACTGGTGGCCCGATCTTTATCACATGATTCACCATGTGATTCCTTGTTGCGGATTAGATGGTTATACATGGAGGCTCGGAATCTAGGTCACATTTCTGTTTTTCTAATTCTCAAAATGGTAGTTGTACAACTTCAATTATCCCTTTCACGACATTTCAGTTTTCAGGATGGCAGCTGTACCATATCCTTCCTTGGTGGCTCATCTAATCCAAAGGTAACTCTGATCTTGGTAGCTTCAACTTCACCTGTTGTCACAATATAGCTGCAATAGCTCCTAAAACGTGAATCAATTACCCTATATTGTCACTTCATGGTGAAACCCTCAACCAAAATCACAGGGATCTCGCTGCTCTGATACCATATTCCGAGAACCAATAAACGAGAAACCCTAGATAGGGTTATGCCATTGAACACATGAGAGTCCTCACTCTTATAAGATCTTGAGAGACCAAAACCCTAACTGATTAAATCCCTAATATGTAAACCCTAATATTAACCTAAGTCACTTAACTGACTTTATTACATATGCCTTATATCTTAACAAATGGAAATCAACAAAAAATGACATCATAGTTATCACAAAAGGTGCCTTCTTTTGCTACTTTGACGCGAATGATTTCGCAGAGAGTTTATATTGGATCTGCCCAGAGTGCAGAGTCAGAATTGAATGCTTAAACTTTTAAGTGCTGCCTACTGTTTAACTGCAGTCCTAATCTGTTAATTCAGCTGACAGGTTATTTGAACCATTCTAGTTTTGCTAGTTTAAAGTTCTAAACACCTGGTGGGTTTAAGCTGTTGGAAGAAAATTCTAATCGAGCTAATGCATGAAATCATGTATATGCACTACTGTCACTGCCCATCTGTGTTTATCTTGACAAGAATGTTTTCATTCTCCAATTGGCTAGAAGTGTTTATCTGCAGGATAACTTTGGTCAGCATACTTCCTTGCTTTAATGGGAGAATAGTTATGATGGGTAAGGTAAATTCATAATTGCTTAGATGGTTTAACCTTGAAAGTTCATGACCATACTGTGTCAGGACATATTTTGTTTTGATTTGCGACACCAGTGCCACCATGCAAGTTTAAATAGAAGTTACTGGTTACCAGATACTTTCATTAAACCAAATTGACTTTGTTAAGGACAAATGTTAGGTATATACGTACAAGAAACTTTATTTATTATATACATGAAAAATTTGTTTGGCTTCGCTTTTATAATTGGTTTATGATCGTCAATCATGTGACATAGAACTACAAATATGGATGCTAGTTGACTCAACTGTATAACACATTAGAACCACAAAGTTCAAAATTATTATACATCTACAAGTATTGCTGTTTAGGACAAGTAAAACTTGAATTTGAAAATAGTTGTTTTATTACTTAATGTCCTACAATGACCAGGAAACGGCTGGGACTAAAAGACAAGTCAGCATGTGAGGTATACTGTATAATTGATGAGGGATTACTTGATGCATCTACTGAGAAATGTTTACTTATTTCTTAACTATCCCATTTAGGTGAGTGTACTTATGTAATATCCCAAATCCCGATATTTTCTATTTCTATACAAATATGCTGATACAACGGGGCATGCAGACTGCCAAGCAAAAATCCCTATTTGATAGGAAAAATTAGGGTTAGGGTTTGCGACATAGAATGAACACTTACCACTGATAAGCCGGCTGAACTGCTCCGGAGAAAGTATGCAAGCATCGGATACTGGATCGGAAAATAGGTGGATCTCCTCTGCTCCAGGTGAACCCCAGCAACAAGACGCCCCAGTCAGAAAAGGGTGACGCCCTCAAGGAAGGAGGTGTCCGATGGAACTGCGAATTTGCCGGGTCGATAGGTTTTCAGTGCCGGAGAGAATGCCTGATGCATGCGGAGGTTCTGAGACCTCTAGGCAGGGTAGCGAATTGCTTCAGAGAGGCAGCTACTCACGCCCTGGAACCCCGAAACTACTAATAACTACTTCGGATGAGCCCTGATGGATCTGATAATCACCGGGTACCGGAGTATGAAGCTGATGATGAGAATGGTGCCTGAGTTTCGGAAGGAAACTGAGATCTGAAGGCCCAACAGCTGATTAGGGCTTTCTGGCTGAAAACCCCATCTTACGGCTGCACACGTGTCCCTGCAACGATCTATACCATGTACTAGATAACTGATGAATGAATAAAGAACAAGTGGTGAACCTGTATGGCTTACCCGGAATAAGACTAGGACAGATGTTTCACTGCCGAAATCTTGTTAGCTGAAGACTCCGTCTCCAACCCCAACTGCTGTGCTGCACGCTGTGCTGCTATCCAAGAGCTCCCAAAATAATAATAATCCAAAGTGAAGTCTCCTTTCGCTTTATCCTCTATTTATAAAGTTCAACTGCGCAAAACCTAATCTTTGACCTAATTAGGTCACTTTATCTTCTAATTTGCCGTTGACTTGCATGCATGCGGATGGAGACTTAAAGAGTGCATGCATTATTAAATAATGCTAGGATGGCATGCACGAAGGTGGCCCTTCTCGACCAAATGATGATGCCCTAGATCTTCTATGGATGGCATCAGTTCTTAGCGGATTCCCTAGCTGTCAGTAACCGCTCGAACCCACAAGAGTCACATAGGTTAGCGGTTTTGGGGCCTTAAGGCCTAATTGGAAGAGGACATTACAGTCCTCCCCGCTCGAGATTGCTTGTCCTCAAGCAACTTCAAATTGGGATGCTGCAATACCTGTTCACCTTCCCAGGTTGCATCTTCTGGCGGTAGTTCCTTCCATTGAACTAAGTATTCCCGGATTACCCTGTTCCTGAGCTTCCTCTCTCTAGTCTGAATGATCCGTTCGGGAATCAGTATCAGCAGTCCTTCATCATCTAAAGGAGGCAATTCGGTGGATGGAGCAATGTGTTGCCCCAGGGTCTTCTTCAGGCTAGATACATGGAACACGTTGTCAATTTTGCTTTTCTGAGGAAGTTCTAGTTCATATGCCACCTCTCCCACTTTCCGAATTATTTTGTAGGGTCCATAGAAGCGGGGTTTCAACTTCTCTGCTCCTTTCTTCTTAAGCGAGGACTGTCTGTAAGGCTGGAGCCTTAAGTATACTAAATCCCCTACCTCGAAGCTCCGTTCAATCCTGTGTTTGTCGACATACATCTTCTGTTGATTTTGGGCTATTTGTAAATTCTCCTTCAGTATTTTCCAGGATGTCCTGACTGTCCTGTATCCAATCCTTAGCCTTAGGAGCCCTACTGTCTCCGAATGCCAAATCTGCATAGTCCAAGGCCTCGTATCCATATAATGCCTTAAAAGGAGTCATCCTAATAGACATGTGATAAGTAGTGTTGTAGCAATACTCCCCTAGGTGTAGCCATTTGATCTAGGTCCGCTGCTGCCCTGCTACATAATTCCTTAGATACCCTTCGATCCATTTGTTGACTATTTCTGTTTTCCCGTCACTCTGGGGGTGATAACTCGTACTAGTAGCCAGTTTGGTCCCCACCAATCTGAATAGTTCCTGCCAGAAGGCACCCGTGAACCTACTATCCCGATCACTGACAATGGTCTTAGGCAACCCGTGTAACCTGAAAACCTCCCTGAAAAATAACTCCGCTACTTGAGCTGCCGAGTAGTCTGATGGTATCGAGAAGAAATGTGCAAACTTGGTCAGTCTGTCAACTACTACATATAAACAATCTCACCCTTGGACCTTGGGCAAGCCTGTAATGAAGTCCATGGAGATGCTCTCTCACTTCTGTTCTGGAATCGGTAGTGGCTGGAGTAACCCTGCGGGATGGGTGTTCTCAATCTTGTTCTGTTGACAGATGCTACATTCCCGGACAAGCTGCATAATCTCCCCCTTGAGGCCCTTCCATGAGAACCTCTCTCTGATCTGCCTGTAGGTCTTTAAGAAACCTTGATGCCCTGATAAAGGAGAATCGTGGGCTGCCTGAATGATCTTTTTCCTCAATGTGGATTCTGGAACGAGGTATATTCTGTCCTTGTAATAGATGATGTCATCCACAATCCTGTACCTGTCATCCTGAATTTGCCCGTCCAATAATTCGCAAGCGAATTTGTTTTTGGAGTATTCCACCAAGAGAAGTGCCCTCCAATCTGTGTATATACTACTGAGAGATAATGGGGCTGGACGCCTGGATAATGCATCAGCTACTACATTATTCTTACCTTTCACATACTCGATCTCGAAATCATAAGCTTGTACCTTGCTGACCCATTTCTGCTGTCGCTCATTCAGTTCCTTCTATTCCAAGAAATACTTGAGGCTGTTATGATCGGTTTTGATTTTGAACTTACTGCCCACCAAGTACTGTCTGAATTTTGTGAGAGCATGCAAGATGGCCAGCATCTCCTTGTCATATATGGAGTAATGGCGCTCGTAGTTCTTCAGTTTACGGCTCTCAAATGCAATAGGGTGATGATTCTGCATCAACACTGCTCCTAACCCTTCCCCTGAGGCATCACATTCTACCACAAAAGGTTGTGAGAAATCTAGTAATGCCAGAACTGGACAATAACTCATAATAACCTTCATCTCCTCGAAAGTTTTTTGTGCTAAGTCTGTCCAAGTGAATGCTCCTTTTTTGGTGAGATCTGTGAGAGGTGCTGCAAATTGGGAGAATCCCTTAACGTACCGCCGGTAATAAGTACACAGACCTAGGAACCCTCTCAACTCTGTAACTGTTTTTGGCGCAGGCCAATCTCTAATAGCCCTGATTTTCTCCATGTCAACTTGTACTCCTTCTGCATTGATTACGTGTCCTAAGTACAACATTTCTTTCATGCCAAACTCACACTTGGACATTTTTGCATATAGTGAATGCTCTTCTAAAATACTCAATGTTTTGTCCAGGTGTTTCAGATGTTCTGCCCAGGTTTTGCTGTAAATCAGGATGTCATCAAAGAATACCAGCAAAAATTTACATAGATGTGCTCGGAAGGTATGGTTCATGCATGACTGAAAAGTGGCCGGAGCATTGGTCAGTCCGAAGGGCATGACCAGAAACTCATAGTGACCATAATGACAGCGGAAAGTTGTTTTGAAGATGCCCTAGTCCCTTACCCTGATCTGATGGTACCCCGAGCGAAGATCGATCTTGGAGAAGTATTGAGCTCCCCGAAGTTCATCCATGAGTTCGTCAATTCTGGGAATGGGATACCTGTTCTTAATGGTCTTTTTGTTAAGTGCTTGATAATCGATGCACATACGGAGAGTACCATCCTTCTTCTTAACCAGAACTACTGAAGATGCAAAGGGGCTAGAACTGGGTCGTATATAACCAAGCTCCAGTAATTCTTTGATGGTTTTCTCAATCTCATCCTTGTACCTTTTGGGATGCCTGTAAGGAGTGGTGATGACTGCTTGTGTTCCCTCCTCTAGCTTGATGATGTGTTCAAAACCCCGGTCTGGTGGTCTGCCTGATGGAAGGTCCCGAAAAACCTTTTGGTGTTTCTGTAGCAAGGCTTGAATGTCACTGGGGTGTTGTGAGCTGGTCTCTGGGGGTTTCCTGAAGGTGACAAAACATTCTGCAGCCCATTCTATATC